>JBBPBX010091491.1:0-13924 GCA_038048925.1 Garcialebias charrua
TCACAACTTGACTCCTCCCCTAAACACAACTTGACTCCTCCCCTAAACACAACTTGACTCCTCCCCTAAACACATATTGACTCCTCCCCTAAACACAACTTGACTCCTCCCCTAAACATAATGTGACTCCTCCCCAAAACACAACGTGACTCCTCCCCTAAACATAACATGACTCCTCCCCTAATCACAACTTGACTCCTCCCCTAATCACAACTTGACTCCTCCCCTAAACACAACATGACTCCTCCCCTAATCACAACTTGACTCCTCCCCTAATCACAAATTGACTCCTCCCCTAATCACAACTTGACTCCTCCCCTAATCACAACTTGACTCCTCCCATAAACACAACTTGACTCCTCCCATTAAACACAACTTAACTCCTCCCATAAACACAACTTGACTCTTCCCATAAACAACTTGACACCTCCCCCGATCACAACTTAACTGATCCCAATCACAATTTGACACATGAACTCACAACTTGACTCCTCTAAACACAAATCGACTCCTCCCCTAAACACAACTTAAAGGTCCACTGACATGATTTTTTTACTATTCATAAAATTGCTCAATATATATATTTATTTTATCATTTAAATATGTTCGTTTTTGCAAACAAAATGATAAATCACTTTAATTCTGCTTTAAAAGTGATTTTGAACTTCAAACCGTGTTTAATCATGGGAAATCCGATTACACCCGAACGCACCATCTGTGACGTAGTGTGAGGCTGATGGCTCTGGTCTCTTTAATAGCGGACAATTTAAAACCCGACCAATTTAGCAATCTAAGTGAAGATTTGAGCTATTTCTCTTCAGTTTGGGAAGCAGAAATAGAAACAACAGGATCTAATTTAGGTCTGATGCTGTATCAGACTTACCTTCATGTCAAGTTGCTCATACCCGCACACTGTGACAAGCCCAGAGCTCTGCCCGGTGTTACGTCACAGATGGTGCGTTCGTGTGTAATCGGATTTCCCTAGATTAAACACGGCTTGAAGTTCAAAATCACTTTTAAAGCAAAATTAAAGTGATTTATCATTTTGTTTGCAAAAATGAACATATTTAAATGATAAAATATATATATTTTGAGCAATTTTATGAGAATTAAAGAATCATGTCAGTGGCGCTTTAACTCATCCCCTAAACACAACTTGACTCCTGCAGTCACAACTTGACTCCTCCCCTAAACACAACTTGACTCCTCCCCTAAACACAACTTGACTCCTCCCCTAAACACAACTTGACTCCTCCCCTAAACACAACGTGACTCCTCTCCTAAACACAACATGACTCCTCCCCTAATCACAAATGGACTCCTCCCCTAATCACAACTTGACTCCTCCCCTAATCACAACTTGACTCCTCCCATGAACACAACTTGACTCCTCCCATTAAACACAACTTAACTCCTCCCATAAACACAACATGACTCCTCCCATAAACAACTTGACACCTCCCCCGATCACAACTTAACTGATCCCCAATCACAATTTGACTCCTGCAATCACAACTTGACTCCTCTAAACACAAATCGACTCCTCCCCTAAACACAATTTAAAGGTCCACTGACATGATTTTTTACTATTCATAAAATTGCTCAAAATATATATATTTTATCATTTAAATATGTTCGTTTTTGCAAACAAAATGATAAATGTGACATTATATTAAATCACTTTAATTCTGCTTTAAAAGTGATTTTGAACTTCAAGCCGTTTTTAATCATGGGGAATCCGATTACACCCGAACGCACCATCTGTGACGTAGCGTGAGGCTAAGGGCTCTGGTCTCTTTAATTGCGGCCAATTTAAAACCCGATGAATTTAGCAATCTATGTGAAGATTTGAGCTATTTGTCTTCATTTTGGGAAGCAGAAAATAGTTTGGATGATGGAACAAGAAACAACAGGATCTAATTTAGGTCTGATGCTGTATCAGACTTACCTTCATGTCGAGCTGCTATTACCCGCGCACTGTGACAAGCCCAGAGCTCTGCCCGGTGTTACGTCACAGATGGTGCGTTCGTGTGTAATCGGATTTCCCCAGATTAAACACGGCTTGAAGTTCAAAATCACTTTTAAAGCAAAATTAAAGTGATTTATCATTTTGTTTGCAAAAATGAACATATTTAAATGATAAAAGATATATATTTTGAGCAATTTTATGAAAATTAAAAAATCATGTCAGTGGGTCTTTAACTCCTCCCCTAATCAGAACTTGACTCTTGCAATCACAACTTGACTCCTGCAATCACAACTTGACTCCTGCAATCACAACTTGACTACTCCCCTAAACACAACTTGACTCCTCCCCTAAACACAACTTGACTCCTCCCCTAAACACAACTTGACTCCTCCCCTAATCACAACGTGACTCCTCCCCTGAACACAATGTGACTCCTCCCCTAAACACAATGTGACTCCTCCCCTAAACACAACTTGACTCCTCCCCTAATCACAACTTGAATCCTCCCCTAATCACAACATGACTCCACCCCTAAACATACATGACTCCTCCCCTAATCACAACTTGAATCCTCCTCTAATCATAACTTGACTCCTCCCCTAAACACAACATGACTCCTCCCCTAATCACAACATGACTCCTCCCCTAAACATACATGACTCCTCCCCTAATCACAACTTGACTCCTCCCCTAATCACAACTTGACTCCTCCCCTAAACACAACATGACTCCTCCCCTAATCATAACTTGACTCCTCCCATAATCACAACTTAACTCCTCCCCTAATCACAACTTGACCTCCCATAAACAAAACTTGACTCCTCCCATTAACACAACTTGACTCCTCCCCTAAACACAACTTGACTCCTCCCATAAACACAACTTGACTTCTCCCCAATCACAATTTGACTCCTGCAATCACAACTTGACTCCTCTAAACACAAATCTACTCCTCCCCTAAACACAACTTAAAGGTCCACTGACATGATTTTTTTACTATTCATAAAATTGCTCAAAATATATATATTTCATCATTTAACTATGTTCATTTTTCCCAAAAAATGATAAATCTTTTTAATTCTGCTTTAAAAGTGATTTTGAACTTCAAGCCGTGTTTAATAATGGGAAATCTGATTACACCCGAACGCACCATCTGTGACATAGTGTGAGGCTGAGGGCTCTGATGTCTTTAATAGCTGACAATTTAAATCTCGACGAATTTAGCAATATAAGTGAAGATTTGAGCTATTTGTCTTCATTTTGGGAAGCAGAAAATAGTTTGGGTGATGGAACAAGAAACAACAGGATCTAATTTAGGTCTGATGCTGTATCAGACTTACCTTCATGTCAAGTTGCTCATACCCGCACACTGTGACAAGCCCAGAGCTCTGCCCGGTGTTACGTCACAGATGGTGCGTTCGTGTGTAATCGGATTTCCCTAGATTAAACACGGCTTGAAGTTCAAAATCACTTTTAAAGCAAAATTAAAGTGATTTATCATTTTGTTTGCAAAAATGAACATATTTAAATGATAAAATATATATATTTTGAGCAATTTTATGAGAATTAAAGAATCATGTCAGTGGCGCTTTAACTCATCCCCTAAACACAACTTGACTCCTGCAGTCACAACTTGACTCCTCCCCTAAACACAACTTGACTCCTCCCCTAAACACAACTTGACTCCTCCCCTAAACACAACTTGACTCCTCCCCTAAACACAACGTGACTCCTCTCCTAAACACAACATGACTCCTCCCCTAATCACAAATGGACTCCTCCCCTAATCACAACTTGACTCCTCCCCTAATCACAACTTGACTCCTCCCATGAACACAACTTGACTCCTCCCATTAAACACAACTTAACTCCTCCCATAAACACAACATGACTCCTCCCATAAACAACTTGACACCTCCCCCGATCACAACTTAACTGATCCCCAATCACAATTTGACTCCTGCAATCACAACTTGACTCCTCTAAACACAAATCGACTCCTCCCCTAAACACAACTTAAAGGTCCACTGACATGATTTTTTTACTATTCATAAAATTGCTCAAAATATATATATTTTATCATTTAAATATGTTCGTTTTTGCAAACAAAATGATAAATGTGACATTATATTAAATCACTTTAATTCTGCTTTAAAAGTGATTTTGAACTTCAAGCCGTTTTTAATCATGGGGAATCCGATTACACCCGAACGCACCATCTGTGACGTAGCGTGAGGCTAAGGGCTCTGGTCTCTTTAATTGCGGCCAATTTAAAACCCGATGAATTTAGCAATCTATGTGAAGATTTGAGCTATTTGTCTTCATTTTGGGAAGCAGAAAATAGTTTGGATGATGGAACAAGAAACAACAGGATCTAATTTAGGTCTGATGCTGTATCAGACTTACCTTCATGTCGAGCTGCTATTACCCGCGCACTGTGACAAGCCCAGAGCTCTGCCCGGTGTTACGTCACAGATGGTGCGTTCGTGTGTAATCGGATTTCCCCAGATTAAACACGGCTTGAAGTTCAAAATCACTTTTAAAGCAAAATTAAAGTGATTTATCATTTTGTTTGCAAAAATGAACATATTTAAATGATAAAAGATATATATTTTGAGCAATTTTATGAAAATTAAAAAATCATGTCAGTGGGTCTTTAACTCCTCCCCTAATCAGAACTTGACTCTTGCAATCACAACTTGACTCCTGCAATCACAACTTGACTCCTGCAATCACAACTTGACTACTCCCCTAAACACAACTTGACTCCTCCCCTAAACACAACTTGACTCCTCCCCTAAACACAACTTGACTCCTCCCCTAATCACAACGTGACTCCTCCCCTGAACACAATGTGACTCCTCCCCTAAACACAATGTGACTCCTCCCCTAAACACAACTTGACTCCTCCCCTAATCACAACTTGAATCCTCCCCTAATCACAACATGACTCCACCCCTAAACATACATGACTCCTCCCCTAATCACAACTTGAATCCTCCTCTAATCATAACTTGACTCCTCCCCTAAACACAACATGACTCCTCCCCTAATCACAACATGACTCCTCCCCTAAACATACATGACTCCTCCCCTAATCACAACTTGACTCCTCCCCTAATCATAACTTGACTCCTCCCCTAAACACAACATGACTCCTCCCCTAATCATAACTTGACTCCTCCCATAATCACAACTTAACTCCTCCCCTAATCACAACTTGAACTCCCATAAACAAAACTTGACTCCTCCCATTAACACAACTTGACTCCTCCCCTAAACACAACTTGACTCCTCCCATAAACACAACTTGACTTCTCCCCAATCACAATTTGACTCCTGCAATCACAACTTGACTCCTCTAAACACAAATCTACTCCTCCCCTAAACACAACTTAAAGGTCCACTGACATGATTTTTTTACTATTCATAAAATTGCTCAAAATATATATATTTCATCATTTAACTATGTTCATTTTTCCCAAAAAATGATAAATCTTTTTAATTCTGCTTTAAAAGTGATTTTGAACTTCAAGCCGTGTTTAATAATGGGAAATCTGATTACACCCGAACGCACCATCTGTGACATAGTGTGAGGCTGAGGGCTCTGATGTCTTTAATAGCTGACAATTTAAATCTCGACGAATTTAGCAATATAAGTGAAGATTTGAGCTATTTGTCTTCATTTTGGGAAGCAGAAAATAGTTTGGGTGATGGAACAAGAAACAACAGGATCTAATTTAGGTCTGATGCTGTATCAGACTTACCTTCATGTCGAGCTGCTCATACCCGCGCACTGTGACAAGCCCAGAGCTCTGCCCTGTGTTACATCACAGATGATGCGTTCGTGTGTAATCGGATTTTCCCCGATTAAACACGGCTTGAAGTTCAAAATCACTTTTAAAGCAAAATTAAAGTGATTTATCATTTTGTTTGCAAAAATGAACATATTTAAATGATAAAATATATATATTTTGAGCAATTTTATGAGAATTAAAGAATCATGTCAGTGGCGCTTTAACTCATCCCCTAAACACAACTTGACTCCTGCAATCACAACTTGATGCCTGCAATCACAACTTGACTCCTGTAGTCACAACTTGACTCCTGCAGTCACAACTTGACTCCTGCTGTCACAACTTGACTCCTCCCCTAAACACAACTTGACTCCTCCCCTAAACACAACTTGACTCCTCCCCTAAACACAACTTGACTCCTCCCCTAAACACAACGTGACTCCTCCCCTAAACACAACATGACTCCTCCCCTAATCACAAATGGACTCCTCCCCTAATCACAACTTGACTCCTCCCCTAATCACAACTTGACTCCTCCCATGAACACAACTTGACTCCTCCCATTAAACACAACTTAACTCCTCCCATAAACACAACATGACTCCTCCCATAAACAACTTGACACCTCCCCCGATCACAACTTAACTGATCCCCAATCACAATTTGACTCCTGCAATCACAACTTGACTCCTCTAAACACAAATCGACTCCTCCCCTAAACACAATTTAAAGGTCCACTGACATGATTTTTTACTATTCATAAAATTGCTCAAAATATATATATTTTATCATTTAAATATGTTCGTTTTTGCAAACAAAATGATAAATGTGACATTATATTAAATCACTTTAATTCTGCTTTAAAAGTGATTTTGAACTTCAAGCCGTTTTTAATCATGGGGAATCCGATTACACCCGAACGCACCATCTGTGACGTAGCGTGAGGCTAAGGGCTCTGGTCTCTTTAATTGCGGCCAATTTAAAACCCGATGAATTTAGCAATCTATGTGAAGATTTGAGCTATTTGTCTTCATTTTGGGAAGCAGAAAATAGTTTGGATGATGGAACAAGAAACAACAGGATCTAATTTAGGTCTGATGCTGTATCAGACTTACCTTCATGTCGAGCTGCTATTACCCGCGCACTGTGACAAGCCCAGAGCTCTGCCCGGTGTTACGTCACAGATGGTGCGTTCGTGTGTAATCGGATTTCCCCAGATTAAACACGGCTTGAAGTTCAAAATCACTTTTAAAGCAAAATTAAAGTGATTTATCATTTTGTTTGCAAAAATGAACATATTTAAATGATAAAAGATATATATTTTGAGCAATTTTATGAAAATTAAAAAATCATGTCAGTGGGTCTTTAACTCCTCCCCTAATCAGAACTTGACTCCTGCAATCACAACTTGACTCCTGCAATCACAACTTGACTCCTGCAATCACAACTTGACTACTCCCCTAAACACAACTTGACTCCTCCCCTAAACACAACTGGACTCCTCCCCTAATCACAATGTGACTCCTCCCCTAAATACAACGTGACTCCTCCCCTGAACACAATGTGACTCCTCCCCTAAACACAATGTGACTCCTCCCCTAAACACAACTTGACTCCTCCCCTAATCACAACTTGACTCCTCCCCTAATCACAACATGACTCCTCCCCTAAACATACATGACTCCTCCCCTAATCACAACTTGACCCCTCCTCTAATCATAACTTGACTCCTCCCCTAAACACAACATGACTCCTCCCCTAATCACAACATGACTCCTCCCCTAAACATACATGACTCCTCCCCTAATCACAACTTGACTCCTCCCCTAATCACAACTTGACTCCTCCCCTAAACACAACATGACTCCTCCCCTAATCACAACTTGACTCCTCCCCTAAACACAACTTGACTCCTCCCATAAACACAACTTGACTTCTCCCCAATCACAATTTGACTCCTGCAATCACAACTTGACTCCTCTAAACACAAATCTACTCCTCCCCTAAACACAACTTAAAGGTCCACTGACATGATTTTTTTACTATTCATAAAATTGCTCAAAATATATATATTTCATCATTTAACTATGTTCATTTTTCCCAAAAAATGATAAATCTTTTTAATTCTGCTTTAAAAGTGATTTTGAACTTCAAGCCGTGTTTAATAATGGGAAATCTGATTACACCCGAACGCACCATCTGTGACGTAGTGTGAGGCTGAGGGCTCTGATGTCTTTAATAGCTGACAATTTAAATCTCGACGAATTTAGCAATATAAGTGAAGATTTGAGCTATTTGTCTTCATTTTGGGAAGCAGAAAATAGTTTGGGTGATGGAACAAGAAACAACAGGATCTAATTTAGGTCTGATGCTGTATCAGACTTACCTTCATGTCGAGCTGCTCATACCCGCGCACTGTGACAAGCCCAGAGCTCTGCCCTGTGTTACATCACAGATGATGCGTTCGTGTGTAATCGGATTTTCCCCGATTAAACACGGCTTGAAGTTCAAAATCACTTTTAAAGCAAAATTAAAGTGATTTATCATTTTGTTTGCAAAAATGAACATATTTAAATGATAAAATATATATATTTTGAGCAATTTTATGAGAATTAAAGAATCATGTCAGTGGGGCTTTAACTCATCCCCTAAACACAACTTGACTCCTGCAATCACAACTTGATTCCTGCAATCACAACTTGACTCCTGCAGTCACAACTTGACTCCTGCAGTCACAACTTGACTCCTGCAGTCACAACTTGACTCCTCCCCTAAACACAACTTGACTCCTCCCCTAAACACAACTTGACTCCTCCCTTAAACACAACTTGACTCCTCCCCTAAACACAACGTGACTCCTCCCCTAAACACAACATGACTCCTTCCCTAATCACAACTTGACTCCTCCCCTAATCACAACTTGACTCCTCCCATGAACACAACTTGACTCCTCCCATTAAACACAACTTAACTCCTCCCATAAACACAACATGACTCCTCCCATAAACAACTTGACACCTCCCCCGATCACAACTTAACTGATCCCCAATCACAATTTGACTCCTGCAATCACCCAATCACAATTTGACTCCTGCAATCACAACTTGACTCCTCTAAACACAAATCGACTCCTCCCCTAAACACAACTTAAAGGTCCACTGACATGATTTTTTTACTATTCATAAAATTGCTCAAAATATATATATTTTATCATTTAAATATGTTCGTTTTTGCAAACAAAATGATAAATGTGACATTATATTAAATCACTTTAATTCTGCTTTAAAAGTGATTTTGAACTTCAAGCCGTTTTTAATCATGGGGAATCCGATTACACCCGAACGCACCATCTGTGACGTAGCGTGAGGCTGAGGGCTCTGGTCTCTTTAATTGCGGCCAATTTAAAACCCGATGAATTTAGCAATCTATGTGAAGATTTGAGCTATTTGTCTTCATTTTGGGAAGCAGAAAATAATTTGGGTGATGGAACAAGAAACAACAGGATCTAATTTAGGTCTGATGCTGTATCAGACTTACCTTCATGTCGAGCTGCTATTACCCGCGCACTGTGACAAGCCCAGAGCTCTGCTCGGTGTTACGTCACAGATGGTGCGTTCGTGTGTAATCGGATTTCCCCAGATTAAACACGGCTTGAAGTTCAAAATTAACCTTTAGTTTATTTTAGTTATACTTTTTATACTCTTTTTTTATACTAGTATGCAAAAACTCAGGACAATATTATGTTCATTAAATGTTTAATGTTTTAGTTTTAGAGTTGGTGTAAATTTTCATACTCTTATACCACTATGCAAAAACTCAGGACAGTGTTAGTTTTACTATTTTATGCTTATGTCTATTATTATATGTTTCAGTGTTTCAATGTTTAGATGTTTACTGTTGCACCGAGGGACTGAGAGAAACGCAATTTCGGTCCTGTGTATGTCCTGTACTGTACATATTGCAGATCTGACAATGAAGTTGACTTTGACTTTTGACTTTGAAAATCACTTTTAAAGCAAAATTAAAGTGATTTATCATTTTGTTTGCAAAAATGAACATATTTAAATGATAAAAGATATATATTTTGAGCAATTTTATGAAAATTAAAAAATCATGTCAGTGGGTCTTTAACTCCTCCCCTAATCAGAACTTGACTCCTGCAATCAGAACTTGACTCCTGCAATCACAACTTGACTCCTGCAATCACAACTTGACTACTCCCCTAAACACAACTTGACTCCTCCCCTAAACACAACTGGACTCCTCCCCTAATCACAACGTGACTCCTCCCCTAAATACAATGTGACTCCTCCCCTGAACACAATGTGACTCCTCCCCTAAACACAATGTGACTCCTCCCCTAAACACAACTTGACTCCTCCCCTAATCACAACTTGACTCCTCCCCTAATCACAACATGACTCCTCCCCTAAACATACATGACTCCTCCCCTAATCACAACTTGACCCCTCCTCTAATCATAACTTGACTCCTCCCCTAAACACAACATGACTCCTCCCCTAATCACAACATGACTCCTCCCCTAAACATACATGACTCCTCCCCTAATCACAACTTGACTCCTCCCCTAATCACAACTTGACTCCTCCCCTAAACACAACATGACTCCTCCCCTAATCACAACTTGACCCCTCCCATAATCACAACGTGAATCCTCCCCTAATCACAACTTGACCTCCCATAAACACAACTTGACTCCTCCCATTAACACAACTTGACTCCTCCCCTAAACACAACTTGACTCCTCCCATAAACACAACTTGACTTCTCCCCAATCACAATTTGACTCCTGCAATCACAACTTGACTCCTCTAAACACAAATCTACTCCTCCCCTAAACACAACTTAAAGGTCCACTGACATGATTTTTTTACTATTCATAAAATTGCTCAAAATATATATATTTCATCATTTAACTATGTTCATTTTTCCCAAAAAATGATAAATCTTTTTAATTCTGCTTTAAAAGTGATTTTGAACTTCAAGCCGTGTTTAATAATGGGAAATCTGATTACACCCGAACGCACCATCTGTGACGTAGTGTGAGGCTGAGGGCTCTGATGTCTTTAATAGCTGACAATTTAAATCTCGACGAATTTAGCAATATAAGTGAAGATTTGAGCTATTTGTCTTCATTTTGGGAAGCAGAAAATAGTTTGGGTGATGGAACAAGAAACAACAGGATCTAATTTAGGTCTGATGCTGTATCAGACTTACCTTCATGTCGAGCTGCTCATACCCGCGCACTGTGACAAGCCCAGAGCTCTGCCCTGTGTTACATCACAGATGATGCGTTCGTGTGTAATCGGATTTTCCCCGATTAAACACGGCTTGAAGTTCAAAATCACTTTTAAAGCAAAATTAAAGTGATTTATCATTTTGTTTGCAAAAATGAACATATTTAAATGATAAAATATATATATTCTGAGCAATTTTATGAGAATTAAAGAATCATGTCAGTGGGGCTTTAACTCATCCCCTAAACACAACTTGACTCTTGCAATCACAACTTGACTCCTGCAATCACAACTTGACTCCTGCAGTTACAGCTTGACTCCTGCAGTCACAACTTGACTCCTCCCCTAAACACAACTTGACTCCTCCCCTAAACAAAACTTGACCCCTCCCCTAAACACATCTTGACTCCTCCCCTAAACACAACTTGACTCCTCCCCTAAACATAATGTGACTCCTCCCCAAAACACAACGTGACTCCTCCCCTAAACACAACGTGACTCCTCCCCTAAACATAACATGACTCCTCCCCTAATCACAACTTGACTCCTCCCCTAATCACAACTTGACTTTCCCCTAAACACAACATGACTCCTCCCCTAATTACAAATTGACTCCTCCCCTAATCACAACTTGACTCCTCCCCTAATCACAACTTGACTCCTCCCATAAACACAACTTGACTCCTCCCATTAAACACAACTTAACTCCTCCCATAAACACAACTTGACTCTTCCCATAAACAACTTGACACCTCCTCCGATCACAACTTAACTGATCCCAATCACAATTTGACACATGAACTCACAACTTGACTCCTCTAAACACAAATCGACTCCTCCCCTAAACACAACTTAAAGGTCCACTGACATGATTTTTTTACTATTCATAAAATTGCTCAATATATATATTTATTTTATCATTTAAATATGTTCGTTTTTGCAAACAAAATGATAAATCACTTTAATTCTGCTTTAAAAGTGATTTTGAACTTCAAACCGTGTTTAATCATGGGAAATCCGATTACACCCGAACGCACCATCTGTGACGTAGTGTGAGGCTGATGGCTCTGGTCTCTTTAATAGCGGACAATTTAAAACCCGACCAATTTAGCAATCTAAGTGAAGATTTGAGCTATTTCTCTTCAGTTTGGGAAGCAGAAAATAGTTTGGGTGATGGAACAAGAAACAACAGGATCTAATTTAGGTCTGATGCTGTATCAGACTTACCTTCATGTCAAGTTGCTCATACCCGCACACTGTGACAAGCCCAGAGCTCTGCCCGGTGTTACGTCACAGATGGTGCGTTCGTGTGTAATCGGATTTCCCTAGATTAAACACGGCTTGAAGTTCAAAATCACTTTTAAAGCAAAATTAAAGTGATTTATCATTTTGTTTGCAAAAATGAACATATTTAAATGATAAAATATATATATTTTGAGCAATTTTATGAGAATTAAAGAATCATGTCAGTGGCGCTTTAACTCATCCCCAAAACACAACTTGACTCCTGCAATCACAACTTGACTCCTGCAGTCACAACTTGACTCCTGCAGTCACAACTTGACTCCTGGGGCCTCATGTACAAAGACTTGCGTAGATTTCTTACTGAAAAGTCACGTACGGACAAATCCAGAAAAGTGTCCACGCACAAAAAAATCCAGAATTATCAAACTGTGCGTACACCTGAATCCACGCACATTCCTTATGTACAACACAATTGACGTGGAACTGAGCGCACGTGAGACACCTCCCCTGACACGCCTTCATTTACATATGTTAAACAGATGCAAATTACTTCCTGCATGTGTGAAGGACATGTTTGTTTGATCCCTGCGCGATCAGAAATGATTTCTAGATTCAGGAAAATAATGAATTTAATATAATATGAGTGAGGACAAACATCCTAAGTAAGAATAGTAATAAAATGTGTTCATCATGCAAAGAACGAGTGATTGTGTGTCGGTTCGCGCACCCTGCTGTGGTGCGCGAACCGGCTCATTCATTCATTCTGTGTGGAAATATTAACTTTGCGCACGAGTTTATTACCATAATTACTGTAAACACAGAGGAACTTACTTGGATGTTTGCTAGAACATAGATCTTTGTTTATGTAGATGATGTGAAGAAACGAGTCTGTGCGTCTTGGTGGAGACATTTCATGACATGATGTTGGCGTCTCCAGACGCTGCGCCCCGCAGCCCTGTGCGCAATCTGTCTGTGAAGCTTTTACTCTCCTACAAGTTATATAACAAGGTGTACTTTCACGTGTCATTTTGGGGGAATCTACAATAAACGCAGAAAATGAAACACCTCCAGCTGCCGTGTCGACACCGGTGAGGGTGCGCGCGCGCTCCAAAGCGCGACCACTCAGCCTTTGGAAACATATGGATGAGACCATTCTATTGGACATGATCCGGCTTTGTGTGGACTGGACTGCAGTCCCGATCGACCTGCAGCTCCCTCATAGCTCGGGAACAGTTTGACCGCTGCTTCTGTATGCACGCGTGATGCACGGCTCCCCAGAGCGCATGCAGCAGCAGTGCCAAACTGAAAAATTATTATTTCTGAAAACGGCTGATAAGCCATATCCTAGATCGGAAAATTATATCTGTTTCTAAATAAATGCTCTGCGTGTTACACTATTTATTATAACCTCCAGTAAGGCTGAATGAATCCGTTCCTGTTAAATTTATTTTTGGCACAACTTTGCGCGTGCTTTATTTCACTGCGTCATGTGGATGTAATACTTGTTAATCGTGTGTTTGGAGGGAATATTAATCATTTTCACATCATGAACAGTTAATAATAATAATAATAATAATAATAATTATGAATTCAATTTATAACGCACTTTTCATTAATGGAAATCTCAAAGTGCTACAAGGTGCAACATATTTGAA
>JBBPBX010091492.1:0-13924 GCA_038048925.1 Garcialebias charrua
AATGTTTAGCATTAACAGTTTGTTCTGGCACCTGCAGCCACTCGAGGTCCAGGCCTTTGCCATGACCACGAGTTCCAGTGCCAGACGGACGGTTTCTGTATACCAGTCGCATGGGAGTGCGACGGCCATCCGGACTGTGAGGATGGATCTGATGAACACCACCGGTGTCCAGCTGTCACCTGCAGGTCGAACAATTTCCAGTGTGCCAACAAGATGTGCATTCCAACAAGCTGGTTGTGTGATGGGGAGAATGACTGCCGGGATATGAGCGATGAGCAGAACTGCCCCACCCCGCCCTTCAGCTGTCCCTCTGGACAGTGGCTGTGCCCCACTGACCAAGTATGCATCAATTTGGACAAGGTTTGCAACGGTCAGAAAGACTGCCCCAATGGAGCAGATGAGTCGCCTATCTGCAGTGAGTGTCCACTCGTTGTTAACTTTGTAAACTCAGTTGAATTTGTAAAATACGTACGTAAAAAGCCTAATAGTCCTTATCTACCTTAAAAAGATGAAGATGACTGTGCGCTGAACAATGGAGGCTGCAGTGACGGTTGTATCCAAGGACCATTTGGCGCTCAGTGCACCTGCCCACCGGGATATCAACTCCTGAATGACTCCAAGACTTGTGACGATATTGATGAGTGTCAGATCCCTGGTTTCTGCAGCCAGCAGTGCTACAATGAGAGAGGAAGCTTCAGGTGCCACTGTTCAGATGGTTACATCCTAGAGCCTGATGGACGCACGTGCAAAGCTGAAGGTATGATTGGGCTGTAAATAAATATGCACCATATTTCACTTTAAGACTTTAAGAGGAAGCACCTCCATACACAAACAGCCCAGGAAACCAATTACTGTACTACAAAGGTCACATTACAAAATACAGTATGTTTTCATCATAACAGCTTAAGCTAATTCATTCCATTCTAGCATAGAGGCTTCTCTGATTATGTTTCAGTGCTCATTTGTTTTAAAAGCTAAAAAAAATTATAAACTGCAATTCTTTGGTTGCTCTCAAGACATGGCTCAGAGCTCAGTGAAAGGTTTGTCTTTGTAAAAGCCCTTTTCCAGCAGCATTCCCCTCACAGTTTGTAACAGTGAATGAAAAACCCTTGGCGAGCGTTCAAGCTCTTGACACTGTGTCTGCAGACACAGACACAATCCTTGCAATTAACACGGATGAAGAACAACCAGCCATTTCAGCTGACTTTGTCAGTTGTCTGCTGATTTAACTTTGGGAATTAAACAACAGGAACTATTTTCATTCAACCTTTATTTAGGCAGGTTAATCTCGTTGAGCCTCGAGGACTCATTTACAAGAGAGACCTGTCTACAAACTAAAGAATGATGACAACAGCAACAGTAGAATTTCCTTAAAAGGAGCCAAGATGGTCTAGTGGCAGGGCTTTTGACTACGGATCCGAAGGTCGCGGGTTCGCGCCCCGGCCACTACCCAGCTTGGGGTGTCTATGAGTGCACACCTATTTCTCCAGCTCCCCGGGCGCTTTCGGGCTGCTCACTGCACCACCTGGTAGGTGGTTGGGTTAAATGCAGAGACGAATTTCATCTGTGTATGGGAACATATGCAGATGACAGGAATAGACATTATTATTATTAAACAATCAAACAATCCTTGTCAGAGGTGGCTTGTCCCAAGTCCCTCTTCCTCTTTTCCTTCTGCTGAAAGGTCTCTACTCGCCATTTCTTGGCCGACAAATCAGACTGTTGGGATTCCTCATCTTGTTGCCAGAGAAGTGAAAGGAGAGTGAAAATAAATAAATGTGGCAATAAGGTGAAATTATAAGTGAGAACTGTGGCCGTCCTGCAGAACTCACCAGAGTCAGAAGGCTGCTCCTCTGTGGGTAAGAAGCGAGCTTTGCCAGTGTAAGGCTGTGGTGCGTCTGCACCGTTGTCCTCGTACACATTGGACCACTTTATCTCCATGTCCATTCCAGGAGGAGTCCCCTTCTTCCTTTCAGGCTCTGCAGTGTAGCTCTCAGGAGGTGGCACAGCGTTCATTTTCCATGGATTAAGCTCCCTTTCAGGCTAAAAGAAGAAAAAAAAACCACAACAGATGAAAAACGTAAACAACAGATGGATATCTCATGCGCACATTGTAAGATATGAACAGCATCACAAATCCTGATTTGTAGAAACCAATGTTCACAACGTATCCTTCTAAATAATGGGGGGTGGGGGGAGGCTTAAAATTACAGTAAAGATGACTGTTAATTACAGTGAAGTGCTTTTTGCAGGGCAGTATTCTGTATTTAAAACATCTCAAAACAATAAAACCAGTAAAAAAAATTGTACTTATATATGTTCAGTATATATGTTTATGTAAAGGATGCAGATCAAAACGGTTTGTTTATACTTGGTGAACACCCGCATTTCAGTATTACGTTTATTATTTATTTATTTATTCATTCATTCAACCTTTATATATACAGGCTAGTCTCACGATGACTCATTTACAAGAGGGACCTGTTCCAGACTGAAAATTTAATGTACATATAACAACAATAAACTACAGTTAAAATAAGCAATAAATCAGGGTGCCGTAAAACAGTTGAAATACTAAAAACAAGAACATATTTGCCTTGATTTTCCCATTGACATTATCAAATGTTTGAACCCCCTTAAAGAAATTAAGGTGGACAGCTTCAGCTCTTGTTGCTACAGTACATGTTTCTACATTTGCCGTCTGTTTTGCTACTTCGATATCTTTGTTTTAATTTGTTAACAAAAAAAAAAAAATCTGTATTCCTCTCTTATGTTTGTCTATTGTTGAAGGAAATTCTACTGTTACTGTTGTCATCATTCTTTAGTTTGTAGCCAGGTCTCTCTTGTAAAGGAGTCCTCGAGGCTCAATGAGATTAACCTGCCTAAATAAAGGTTGAATGAATGAAAGTTGCAAGGTGTTTCAGGAGCAGAGTAGGAAAGGGCCTTTTTATATTGTTATCATTATATCTGGGAAACTACGCGAAGTAAACTCCTTAAAGTGCACAATTTTATAATTTATAGTTTTCTATTAGTAGCTAAGATAGCCTAAAAATCTCACCTCCTCGGGTGGTTTGACCGTCAGATTGTCCCAGTCTATCTCCCGATTTAAAAAAGAGCCCGATTTATTCTCTTCTGTCATTTTTGCTAGTGTTCCTATTGTCTACTTAAGAACAAACAGTTACGATTGGAGATGGAAAAATATTGAGAAAACCCATTGAAATAGATGAATTTTAAATATGAGCTCCGTCAATACTCCGTTTTGAACGAGCCTTCGTAAATAGTCGCAAAGTCGTAAAAACTGTTGTGAAATATGTCGTAAAGCTGTAAAAACTGTTGTGATGAGTGTCGTACAACCCTTTGCTTTAAATGTGAACGTGAAACTTGTATTTTAATGTAAAAAAAAAGTTTAGACAAATTAATTGTGACTGTGTGGTTCACATATGCACTTTCATTTAAGTATGGTTTTGAATTGATTTTGACTTTTTTTGTTTGTTTGAGCTGACATTTTTATTTTAATCAAACGGAACGTGAAATGACACCAATAACTCGATAATGGAGTTAAAACTTTAAATCATGGACACAAATAATGCACTTTTCATTCACAGTAATTTTTTTCTAGATTCTTGAAAATAACTGTCTGCCCAACGTGGGGCTCGAACCCACGACCCTGAGATTAAGAGTCTCATGCTCTACCGACTGCAATATGGGCTAACAGAACCAGTGCACAATAACAGTCTATGAGTCTGGTTTTGAACAAAGCTGTGCAAATGTATTATCATAAAAGAGTAACTGTGCACAATTTATGTGATTATAAATTATAATTATAAAATTTATGGTTATAAAAAAGTGTATTGTGTATAAAAAATACATCAAGGTCAAGCAGCACAGTAATTGACAAATGTTGTTTTGTACAAAAAATTCCAGACAGCATCCCCTTTTGTGTCCTTTTGGGACCTATGCATCTGTCCACCTTGTCCACTTTACAGCCTTACCATTCATATATCACATAGATGATATGTATCATCTATATGATATATGACCGTACTCCAACCACCTCATGAACAAGGCAAGCAGATGAAAGGTTAGGCCATGCTCATCCTTTGTTTCTGATTACTGTACTATCCCTAACAATGCACAGAAATACTGATTACTGTTCTCATCAAACAATGCACAGAAATACTGATTACTGTTCTCAAACAATGCACAGAAATACTGATTAATGTTCTCAAACAATGCACAGAAATACTGATTACTGTTCTCTAACAATGCACAGAATTACTGATTACTGTTCTGGATTACTCCAAACAACGCACAGAAACGACAGGTTACATCCAATGCCTCCAGCAGTTGCCCCACTTAGTGTCCTGGATGCTGGCGCCGCCCACACAAGCTGCCATACCAACTATGTCATAATGAAGCTGTTTATATGGGTCTGAACCACTACGGTTTTCACTTACGGTTGCAATGTGGAAAAATTCTCGCTTCAAATTCAATACAGCCTGAAAAAAATAAAATAAACAGAAAGCCTGAATCATTTTGCACAGCTTACTTTCTTGTTTTTGTAAATTTTTAGCTGTTTTAGTAGTTGAAGAATGTGATGCATGATGGGAAATCAAACGGCTCATGACATCAGCTGTGTCCCAATCCGACGGCTGCATGGGTCTAAGGCCGCATTTGAAGGCCGCTGACGTCACAGCGATGCGCCAAGGCCTGTCCCAATTCGAAGACTGCTTCAATGCGGCCGACGAATGCGGCCTTCTTTTCCCCGAATTTGAAGGACGGGTCCGGTGGATCCTTCCAGACGGAGGCTATCCCAAAATGCATTGCGTTTACTCTGCGCGTGCGCATTGAGGGAACATTTTGGATGAACGTAATGGCGGACGAAGCGACAGAATACACTTTTAAATGTAAGTTATGTTAAAATGTGGGATTAAAAAATTAAAAGCCTAAAGCGGTTATGATTTATGACATAAATGATTAAAGCGGATGTTAGTCATTTGCGTAGATATTTTTTATATCTTTTGTCAGCTCGTACAGTGGGTCCCGTCGTATTATCGCTGCTAAGCTAATTTTATTCTTCTGTTTTTTAGGGAGCAAGGAGCAGACCGAGCTTTTATTAAGCTTCGGAATAATAACAGCCACCTTTTTACGGGGGCTAAACATTCTGCAGCTGTGGCGTGGAGGTACAAGATTCATCTTATGCTTCTGAGTACAGTTTCATTAACCCTATACTGTACTGTACTGTACATAACCTGCAACCTCTTGTGTCGTGCTGTGAAAACTGTTTTTCATTGTGGGTTTAAGACATTATTTTCCATGTTTCCCCTCTTCATTCATTTTATGTTGATGTTATTAGGGTAATTTTGGAGAAGATGTGCCTGCAGGATAAAGTAACTCCTCTGCAGGCTAAAAAGAAATTGGACAATTTAAAGAAGAAATACAAAGTATGTACATGTGTAATGAATTATATAATTTGTACGTGCTCTGTTGATACAAACCAGATTCTAAAAAAGTTGGGACACTAAACAAATTGTGAATAAAAACTGAATGCAATGATGTGGAGGTGCCAACATCTAATATTTTATTCAGAATAGATCACAGATCTAAAGTTTAAACTGAGAGAATTTATCATTTTAAATGAAAAATATGTTGTTTCAAAATTTCATGGCGTCAACAAATCCCCAAAAAAGTTGCGACAAGTCCTGAACATAGTTCTCTGCATTAATGGTGCCTTTCCAGACATGCAAGCTGCCCATGCCACAAGCGCTCATGCAACCCCATACCATCAGTGAGGCAGGCTTCTGAACGGAGCGTTGATTGGTGTTCCAGCCACTTATTGCTACTTGTCCCAACTTTTTTGGGATTTGATGACAATGTGAAATTTTGAATCAACATATTTTTCCTTTAAAATGTTACATTTACTTAGATTAAACTTTTGATCTGTCATCTATGTTATGTTATGCATAAAATATTGACATTTGCCATCCCCACATCATAAAATTAAGTTTTTATTCACAATTTGTTTAGTGTCCTATCTTTTTTGGAATCTGGTATGTACATGTAAACTTTAAAAAAAATGTTTGTTGCTCTTTTTGCCAACTGTGATATCTTATTTCCTCTGTTCAGGACTGCAAATATCCAGGGTCAGGGGAAGGAGTGAGTGGGAAGCCCACTGCTGCGACATGGCCCTGGTTTGTCCTCATGGATGAGGCGTTAGGACAGAGACCTTGCATTGCACCTCCTGTCCTAATTTCCTCCATCCGTGAGGACAATCCAGGTCCAAGCACAGCAGTGGGTGACCAGCAAGACAGGGCTCAGGAGGAGGAAAGAACAGAACAGAGACAAGGAAGAAAGAGGAAGAAGAACAGAGAGGATGAGTTAATGGACTTAATCAGAGAAGATATGAAGCTGCAGAGGGAGGATATGAAGCTGCAGAGGGAGGCAGAAGAGAGAAGGTTGAATGAAAGTAGGGAGATGATGGAAAGATTATTTAGTATTCTAGAAAAAAATGCAAATACCGGTAAATAAATTACCGGTATATTTATGAGTTTGAAAAATGTGTTGGTCTTTGTTTTGTTCTAATTTTGAAAAAATAAATTGATTACAAAAACTAGTTGTCTATAATTCATTTTATTAACAGTAAGTTAATTCAAAACAACAAAAAGTTCTGTGGCTGCCAGCTCTGCAAACCCACAGGACACCACCTGCAGGTCCTCTGGGTTTTTAGGCAGGTAGATGACACCATGATGGACAGCAGAACGAGGCGTCCCAAACACTCCTGACTGAGACCACCTGCAAGATGCTCCATCTGCCAGCCAGAAAACAGTTGTCGCCCCCAACCATGTCATGAATCCAGGTCCAGGAGATGAAGCAACACCTCCAGAGACTCCCTGCATCATCACAAGTCCAGTCTAGGATCGTCTTGGTTAAAGTAACGGTCCAGGACTGGGATATTCAGATTAATCCTACAGTACAAGGGTCTGGTTCAGGACATGTAGAGAACAACAAAACATTTAGTTTAAGATTTATTTTTTATAAGATATTAAAGTAATAATGAGGCTTAATCTACTGATGCTCAATGAAAACGCTATTTTATTAATAAAATAGATGAAAGACCCTGTTTTTAACTTTTTTTTTTACAACCCCTTTATGTAGTAATGGATTTTATACAATAAAATATTGGAAAATGTTATGCTGTATTCTAAATTTCAAATAAGTTATTTATTTAAAATTTTAAATAAAATATAAATAATATTCTAGTATATTGTTTTATTAAATTATTAGTAAATAAGATAGATTTTTGATTTATTTATTATACACAAGTTAACATTTATTTATTATGCACAAGTTAACAAAGTTAATACTGACAATGAAATTATCCATGAAACTACAGTTTATAGCCAAAAAAAAAAAAAGTAAGTTGGATATATCTGTCAGCAGAAGTTATAAAACATGCCACCAGCAGTGATAAAGTTCTGTATTTCCTCTAGAATTAAAAAAAGCAGTAAAAACAACAGCATTTCAAGCTCTTTTCTTCCTTAGGCTGAGCGCTGTCACGGTTGCTAGGCAACATGACGTCCTCCGACGTAGCCGTGAAGGCTAGACCAAAGCCGCGGACTTCCGGTCTACCTGATGTTTGAAGGACCCGGCCTCCGTGTACCGGGTAGGCCGGGTCCTTGGTAGTATGCAGCCGTCGGATTGGGACACAGCTATCTTCTTCCGCTCTCCGGCTTACGGCCAAGTGCGCCGACGCTAGCTAGCTTTCATTCAAAACAACAGCAACAACTACGGTGGCCGAGGGGTGCAAACGCGCTGCAAAAGAAAAACGCTCTGCAGACACGAAAAAGCACTCCAGACCAGCTCTGACACTGACACGATGACTGTCTGGGGAAAGAGAAGACTTTTTTTTATTTTTTTTTTTTTTATAAAAGAAACAAGTACAAAAAAAACTTACAATGTCAAACATGGCTCGAGACTTAAGGCATGCATAGCACAAAAGAGAATAAAGGCACATAAACAAAAACAAAAATGTGTCTTGGGCAGCTTACAACAGAAATTCGTTACAGATTGTTTTAGTTTTTAAAGCTTTGGCATTAGTACAGTACTTTAAAGTAGCTAAGTAAGAGGAAATATAATTAGAAAACACTATAAATCTAGTCTAAAAAAGCTAAGTCTGGTCCTCTGGACATTCAAAAAACAAAAAAACAAAACAAAGCAAAAAATTGTAGAAACGTTTCGTCTTTCGTCCGAAAGACTTCCTCAGTCTGAGGTGCTGGGTTCAGCTCAGTCTTATAAATAGCACCCTCTCACAGTGTTACACAACCAGTTGGCTGATGACAGCCTGAAACCAGCTGCTCACATGATCAAGGAGGACCATCAGCCTAACAATGGATCGTTAGCACCCTGATGGTTGTTTGCTATTCACAGAGGGCTGAGTGATACCAGCAATCACAGCATTGTAGGAGGGGGACAGTTGAACTCGGAGGCCTCCACCCCTGTTTAATGATGTGATTGCTGGTATCACTCAGCCCTCTGTGAATAGCAAACAACCATCAGGGTGCTAACGATCCATTGTTAGGCTGATGGTCCTCCTTGATCATGTGAGCAGCTGGTTTCAGGCTGTCATCAGCCAACTGGTTGTGTAACACTGTGAGAGGGTGCTATTTATAAGACTGAGCTGAACCCAGCACCTCAGACTGAGGAAGTCTTTCGGACGAAAGACGAAACGTTTCTACAATTTTTTGCTTTGTTTTGTTTTTTTGTTTTTTGAATGTCCAGAGGACCAGACTTAGCTTTTTTAGATTTTTCTACCTGGATTATTGAGCATGCATCAGGGTACTATAAATCTAGGTTTTAGCAAGGAGAATTTACAACTGTGGATGTAAAATTTGGCTAAGAGTAGTATTAAATTTACAACAAAAACTTTCTTACTTGAAATATTTGGACAAAAGAAACCAAACAGTATAATTTTAGCGTCAAATGGTAGGTCAATTTCTAACTTTCTATTTACATACATGAAAATGTCTTTCCAGAACACCTGAGTATGAGAACAGTCCCAGAAGAGATGGATGATGGTCTCCTCAGAGCTGTGGCAGAGTGAACACATTGGGTCTACGTTTGGACGGTACTTGGAGATTATATAGTTTACAGGATAACATTTATGCAGAATCTTTAGGGACACTTCTCGAATCTTATTAGTTATAAAGTATTTTCTAGGTAACAACCATACATCTTTCCAACAGATATCATTAAATAAATTATCCCAGAAGAATATAGAAGCAGGTTTACTAATACATTCTCTAATTATTAATTCTCTAATAAAAGAGAAGACGCGCGCCCGACAAAAGCAGCTTGCAACGTCATCATGGGGCGGAGCTAAAGTTCATGTAATGAGCGGATCAAGTTGACAGCTTGATTTAAATTTGAATGTGATCATTGTTATATATGTAATGAACCTGAAACAACAGAACATTTATTTTATTTCTGTCATTCTGTGAACACATTATGGAAATCCCTTCACGATCTCCTGACCATCAAGTCCATGAGCATAGACTCCTTCTCCATTCAGAATATCTTATATCTGGATATGTATCTGAGAATAAAAAAGATGAATACTTTGTTAATAACATTATCATAATATTAAAATTCTATATACATAAATGCAGATATGGCAAGTCTAAACCATTATGGTCTGTATTCAAACAAGAACTCCAGTTGTTAAAACTTTCTTTAAACTGTGCTAAAAAACCACAAGCAAAAAAGCTCTTTGATCACCTCTCTCAGATTATATAGCCCTCTGACAAATTATTTTAAGTAATTATGTAGAATGTTAGATAAATAGTTATGTTAGTGTTTATTTTACTTGGACTGTATTATTTGCAATCTTTCAAATAAGTCTATTACCCAAATTTACGGTTATGATGGTCGATATGTTAATTTAAGAATGTTTACATTAGATTAGGAGGTATGTTAGTAGATATTTGTACATGTTTATATATATCATTGTAATTTTGAGATTGTCATTTGTTATGTTTTTTTGTTCTGTATGTTCTAAAATGTTCAATAAAAAAAAAAAGTTGACAGCTGCCCGGTATAGCACGCCATTGAGACATATAATCAACTTTTCATTCAACCTTTATTTAGGCAGGTTAATCTCATTCAGCCTCGAGGACTCATTTACAAGAGAGACCTGGCTACAAACAAAGAATGATGACAACATATAAATAATGCTATAAATATAAATAATATATAAATAAAGCTATAAATATAATGCTATCCATATAAAAGTTCATAAATAATGCTCCTGTCCAATTTTAAAACATAAATAGCATTTGTTCACTTTTCAGAAAATTGATTACCGACTCGAATACTCTTAATAATGTATGCTTTGTTTCAGTATCCACAGCTGAGAATGAACTGAACAGTTCCAGGGTTACTTAAGATGTCTAAAAATCTCAAAAATGCATTTTCTTCCAATCCACATTCAGCATTTCAAGTACTTTCTTTTTAAATAAATAAATCATGCAGCTTACCCTGTTTACAAATGTGATACCCTTACAGCTTATTAGAATAATGCTTCATTTCGTATGAAAACTCTTATGTACATCTGCATGCTTTTACTTTGTGCGAAATTAAGACTTGGTGTAGGGGGGTATTGCAATTTTTTAAACATAATGCGTTCAAATATATGGGCAGATTTGTTTAAAACCTTTATAAGGACAATTTATGAGAAACCGGGGTCGAGATGGTGTAGAGGCAGGGCAAACGACTCAGGACCGGAAGGTCCCGGGTTCGATCCCTGGTCACTGCATACCTCGTTGTGTCCCTGGGCAAGACACTTAACCTTGCATGGCATACCACCTCTACCGGTGTACAAATGTGTGCATGAATGGGTGAATGGCTGGTACTGTGAAGCGCTTTGGGGCCCCTCATAGGGGGCTGGAAAGCGCTATAAAAGTAAGCTCCATTTACCATTTGCAATTTCTCCTAACCATGTTTCAAACTAAGTGTGTAATCTTAATGAGCGTCACAGATTGTAATAATAGTGGGCACAGTGCATATTTTGACCTGAATCAATTTTAATTATGGAAATCTGTGAATTTGGTGGGACAGAGGCACAGTTGGTAGAGCCGTTGTCCCTCAGCGAGAACGAGGGGGTCATCGGATCAAATCCCAACCGGGGACATTTCTGGGTGCATGTTCTCTCCGTGCATGCGTGGGTTTTCTCCGGGTGCTCCGGTTTCACAGACCAAAAACATGCACGATTAGTAACTCTTAATTGTCTTTATGTGTGAATGAGAGTGTGAATGGTTGTTTGTCTCGTTTGTCTCTCTGTGTCCCTGTGATGGACTGGAGACCTGTCCCCCCGCCTCTCCCATAGTGACTGCTGGATATGGGCACCAGTGACCCCTGTGACCCGAAAAGGAAGAAGCGGGTAATAGATAATGGATGGATGGTTGTTTGTAAATTTTCTCCTCTTCCTCTAAGAAATATATGATATATCAGCTTGCCTTAAATAGCAAACATTTTTGATGCACACTGGTATTGCACCACACAAATGTTTACAGCATAATCAATAAATTGCCAGAAAAAAAAGGTGGAGGAGGCCAAAAACGAGACAGAGAAATAATTTAGACATAAAACTACCACATATTAACAGTAATTAAATGTTATTTTCCCAATAGAATTACAGTAACTTTGAAGAAAAGCAATGTTAATTTTAAAAAATTGCAACAAGATTAAAAATATATATTATAAATAAATCGAAAGTTGTTTCAAATTATTGCAAAATTAGTCCAAAAACTAAAGACGAGGCAAAGCAAAACAACTGGTCTGTTCCAAGTTTCTACTGAGCTGGTAACATCCGCCTGGAAAAACCCGATGGAAACCACAACACAACAAACTTCAGAGAGTCTTTATTGTCGTTTGCACCGCATGTGGTACATGTGATGAAAACGAGATTATGTACACGAGGTCCCAGTTACATCCAACAACAAATGAAAGAGAAAAACAGTAATAACATCTAGAACTAACTAAGAAAAACATCAACTAGTAATACACTAAGCCTAATATAGTGGGAATAAACAGCAGCACGAACATGAGTTTGTATGAGCAGATGGTCACAGATGAACACAGATGAACACAGCAACAAGAAAACAGATCAGCATCAGTATGATGTGATATTTTGCAGTGTTTATTTTTTATTTTATTTTTATTTATTCATGAGTCTAACAGCCTCAGGGTAGAAGCTGTTCCTCAGTCTAGTGGTTCTACACTTGATGCTCCTCAACCTCCGTCCTGAGGGGAGTGGGGCAAAGAGTGAGTGTGCTGGATGAGTGAGGTCTTTCATGATGCAGGTGGCTCTTTTCCTGCATCTGGAGGTATCAGGTCTCCAAACAGTAATTCATAAATCTGTGATGGAAATGTTTGTGTTTAAATGTAGTCGGGGGAATGCCAAGCTCTTTAGATCTTGAAAAGAGGGATGGACTGAGCTATCAAAGTAAAGGTGAAATGAGTATGTATTTCAAGTTTATCATAAGATAAACCCAATAAGATTAGTTGAGTTCATGAGTTTACATTTACTGCACTAAAAGTGTGTATCCTCTAATCCACATATGTCAAAGTCAAGGCCCGCGGGCCAGATCTGGCACGCAAATTATTTATGGGCCCTGGATGATATTTAATTACTATTAGAAATGGCCCGCAGGCCACAGCCGCCCGCTGGTGTTTTGCACGCACCAACACTACATTCCCCACAATGCAACGGTCATAGGGGTGGATCCGGAGTCGTGTCTCATGAACCCAGAGTAATAGACCCGCCTCACGTCACATTCAGGAAATCCATTTCATAGTTTGCAGCCAGCTACAACATGTGGACTGAGTGAGTAGCACTTTAGCTAACAGCTAGCCAACTTTTCATCGTAACATGTCCGCTGTGTGGAAGTATTTTACACTAAACACTGCAAGACAGCAACGTGCAATGTCTGCAGAGACATAGCGTCACATTAAACTGCGATCAAGTTAGTTTTACGTTGGACATTCGAGCTCTGGGGCTTCAGCGGGACGCCACTCTCGCTGAACCGAAACAGGGAGACCGACCACGGCCAGCTGCGTCCAGTCCAACCCGCTGTCTGACCGTCTCGTAGGAGGGACAGGCTGAGAGCGGCTGACCAAAATCAGAGCGCCCGCCCCAGATTAAACAAGAAAAACACACCGCTGAAGCCACGGAGCTCAAATGTTCACCGTGAAGTTGCTAAACTTCCTCATAATTAATGACTAACAGCTATCAGGTGTAGAAAATGAAGGATTTCACAGCTTGATACTTGCAGCCAACAGTAAACAATCATAAAAAAGCATATTGGAGCCAAGATGGTGTAGTGGCTAAGGCTTTTGACTTGGGACCCGAAGGACGCGGGTTCGCGCCCCGGCCACTACACACCTTGGGGTGTCTATGAGTGCACATCTAATTCTCCAGCTCCCCGAGCGCTGACTACGGCTGCTCGCTGCACCACCTGGTGGTGGTTGGGTTGAAGGCAGAAGACCAATTTTGTCTGTCAAGTATGGGAAACATACACAGATGACAAATTATTATATTAATTAAAAATCAAAAGAAAACTGCATTTAAAAAAAAGAAACATAAACAGCTACATTATAAAACAATGTAAAAAACACTAAAAGCAGGAACATGTCTGTGTTGATTTATGCCAAGAACTTAGCAGATGTAAAGCTATTTAATATTTTATTTAATTCATTTATTCATTCGTTTAAAAGAGACGAAATAAAACAAATCCCATCCATCCATCCATTTTCGTCCGCTTATCTGGGGTCGGGTCGCGGGGGTAGCAGCCTAAGTAGGGAGGCCCAGACTTCCCTCTCTCCAGCCACTTGGAGCAGCTCCTCTGGGGGAATCCCAAGGCGTTCCCAG
>JBBPBX010091493.1:0-13924 GCA_038048925.1 Garcialebias charrua
TGGAAAAAAGAGGAACTTCACGGACTGTGAACAGGAATCACTTCTGAGTGAGGCAGAGAAGCACGGAAAAAGGTTTTATTCGGCACGCCTAGCGCAAAACATACCATCCACTTTTAAACAAGAAGTTGACCCATCTGCTCTAACATGCCTGTATAGGTTAGTGGTGAGCGCGCCCGCCCTTCGTCCCAAAGGTCGTGAGATCGACTCCCCCTTGGTACAACGTTTTTTTTTTTCATTCCAGATTTAAAGAACACAGGAAAACTATTTAATAAAACAACAAGAAATAGAACAATACATGAAATGAAAGGAAGCAGACGATTTCTTGTTTTGTAAATAGTTTTCATGTGTATTTAAATCTGGAACGAAAAAAAAAGAGAAACGTTGTACCATGCGAGATTCGAACTCATGACCTTTGGAACTAAAGGCAACCGCGCTACACACTGACCTAAACGTAGGCGTGTTGGTACAGCTTGGTTAACTTCTTATTTAAAGAAATCACATCTCATTGTTGTCAATATCGTTGCCACTATTTGGCGCATGCTTTTATATCCACTCATCTAATTGCGTCCATGTGGATGTAATAATTGTTAATCATGTGTGTTTGGTGGGATTTATGATTATTTTCATATCATGGACACAGTTTCTCTGAATAACCTGTAAGTGTCGCCAAAGGAAATATAACCACAGAAACGTGCGTACGCAAGCAGGGGAGCAGCCGTGGATTTGTACGTGGATGCGCAGATATTCCCGTTCATATCAGATTTGATACATACGCCACTTTGCGTGGAAAGTGACGTGCGCAATGTTTTTGTGCGTGCGCACGGTTGATACATGAGGCCCCTGGACTTTGGTTGGGCTAGTGCAGGGGTCTGCAACCTGCGGCTCTGGAGTCACATGTAGCTCTTTGGTCCCTCTGCAGTGGCTCTTCCAAGCTTTGATCAAAACTAACTTTAAACTGAATTTTATTTGTTCTTATAACAACAAAAAGGGCTAGTTTTAGCAGTCTTTCCTGACATTTCCTTTGCAAATGTGTGAATACTAGAACTAATAGAAGGAGTAAAACATAAGTTAACTTTATTTATTTGAAGTAGGATATTTAATTTTTCCACAATTAAAATAATTACCAGTTTGATGTCTGCTGACATTTTGTGGATGCCTTTTATGCAAATTTTGTGTCCACAGATGTTACTAAACTTTTCCAATGGATTTTACTCCTCAGATCCAGTGGTAACTGCTGATGAAAGTCACCTACCATCTGCTCTTGGAATTTCTGCTCCACCACCACCACCAATGGATCCTGCACAATGGCCGTCACATCTGTCTGACCAAGTAAGGGCTGACATAGTTAGAAGGGGTCCCATGGAGGTAGACAGAGACTTTGAATTCCCCAAATCCATGTCAAACAGAAGCTTTCATTACCATTATATGTTTAGAACACTTGCAAATGGTGAGAAAATTCGACGGGCTTGGTTATGTTATTCAAAGCAGAATGATGCAGTTTATTGCTTTTGTTGTAAACTGTTTTCAAAAAAGTCCACAAAGTTCATTACAGAAGGGCAGAATGATTGGACCAATATTGGTGCCATTTTGAAGTCTCATGAAACAACTGAGGAGCATGGAAAACAGCTGATAGCATGGAAAGAATTAGAACTAAGACTTAAAACAAAAAAAACAATTGATCAAACAGAGATGGCTCTCTTGCTAGCAGAGCAAAATCGATGGCGAGAAGTGCTTTATCGTTTGATCAGCATCATTCGTTCGCTAGCAGAAAGGAACCTTCCACTTAGAGGATCAGTAGATGCTCTCAACAGTCCACACAGTCTACCTGCAAATGAAAAAACACAATTTGTACCATCAGATGCTCACACAATCATATATTTTTAGTGAGTGTGCTTAGCAGTAAACTATGATACACCATGGTCTTAGAATAAAAGTGTTGTGCAAAAGGTTTATATTTACATACAGCATTTGGTTTTGTGTATCTTTCAATGTCTACAAAGGCAAAGCAAAGTAGGGCCCCCAAAACATATCCTGCTTAGGGCCCCCAAACGTCCAGGTCCGGCCCTGGCGGCTACTCATGGTGGGAAGATGGGAAGCTGTGAGGCTTGTCCACCTACAGGTGGGCGGCTAGTTTTAGCTTTAAGAAGGGGGTATGGAGACACCGCTCTGGGTTTTATTTTGTTTTGTTTTATTCAGTTATGTTTGATAGTAGGGTGGGTTAGTTTTGTTACTGGGAGGGCTTTTTTTTGCACATCGGCATACTGTATTATGAATATCTTTTTATTATCTTCACAGTCATGCAACAGTTACTAAAATTCACACAAATTGATGACAACTGAGCCAGATAAATATAGTAAGGGTGGGCTGAACTTGATTAGCTGGAATGTCAGTGGGATAAATAGTCCTCTAAAAAGAGGCAAAGTTTATGCGCATCTGCGTTCATGAGCCGATATTTGTTTTCTCCAGGAAACGCATATTAAGAAAACAGCTGCTAAAGTTCTTCGTCCCTCGTGGGCCTCCCAAGTGTACCAGTCAAATTTTAGTACAAAATCTAGAGGGGTCGCAATTTTGATTAAAAAACATAATACCGTTCATTCACAAACAGACAATTTCAGATCAAAGGGGAAGATATGTGGTTGTTAGTGGGTTGCTAAATACTGAACCAGTGACACTAATAAATATATACGGGCCTAATTTTGACGATCCCGTTTTTTTTCAAGACCTTTTTAATGTAGTGCCAGATTGGGTCGGATCCAATATAATTATTTGTGGGGACATGAACCTAATTTTGGACCCGGTTTTAGATAGACAACGCCCTCAGTCCAGTTCAGTCAAGAGCGGTGAATTACTTAAAAATTTATTACAATCACACAACCTGGTTGATATTTGGAGACTACTAAATCCTAGCGGGAGAGAGTATTCATACTTTTCCGCAGTACATAAGTCCTATTCTAGGATCGATTACTTTTTATTGGACTCTAGATTGCTAGGTGCGGTATCAAGCTGCAAATACCACAACATTCAAATATCAGACCATGCTCCTGTGTCACTGAACCTTAAATTAGGCTTAAAAAAGGGAAAGTGGAACTGGCGTTTAAATAAAGATAAGAAATTTTGCTCTTATATTTCAAACAAAATTAAATCATACTTAAGTTTGAATGATAGGGGGGATGTGGATGATTCAACACTCTGGGAAGCAATGAAGGCAGTTATAAGGGGAAATATAATTTCATTTGAGGCAGCAAAAAATAAAGAGTCCAAGAAAAGGTTGGATGAAATAGATAACCTATTGACCAGCTTAGAAGACTCATATAAATTAAAACAGTGTCCGGATATACTGAATAAAATAACAGCTCTGCGTTATGAATACAACTCTATTATGTCCAAAAACGTTTCTAAATTATTAGTTCAAGTCAAGCAAAGATACTTCGAGTTAGGCGATAAACCACATAAACTATTAGCCCGTCAGCTCAAACAATCACAGGCCTCTAGAGCTATACATCGTATTAAGCTTGAAGATGGGACCTTACTCACAGATCCGGATAAAATCAACGACAGTTTTGCAGACTTTTATGCTAATGTTTATCAGACGCAGGGAAAATTAAACGTAGAAAATATGGAAAGATTTTTTGAAAATCTGAATTTACCAAAACTACCACCAGATTCGACTGAAGCGCTGGAAGACAGTATAACCTTACAGGAAATTGAATCTATAATCTTGACCCTTCCCAACAACAAAGCGCCTGGTCCTGACGGCTTTAGTGTCGAATTCTTCAAAGCTTTCAGTTCCAACTTATCGCCTCTACTTCTACGTATGCTAAACCACTCCAAGCAAGTGTCTAGTCTGCCTCCCACCTTATATAAAGCCAACATCTCGCTTATATCTAAACCTGGTCGGGATCCAGAGATTGTTTCATCCTATCGTCCAATATCATTGTTACCTCTAGAAACGAAAATCCTAGGGAAAATTTTAGCTAATAGACTAAAAAAACACATAGGTTTAATTATCCACCCGGATCAGACTGGCTTTATGCCAGGTAGGCATATGTTTTTTAATCTGCGTCGTCTTTTTAATATATTATATTCAAAACATCCAGATGAGTCCGTTGTTATTTCCCTAGATGCACAACGTGCATTTGACCAAGTAGAATGGCCTTATATGATGTATGTGCTCAAAAAATTTGGTTTTGGACCTTTGTTTACGAAATGGATCGAAATAATTTATTCACACCCAACTGCGTCCGTCATTACTAATCAGAATATTTCTTGTCCATTTGCTATCCATCGTGGTACACGCCAAGGTTGCCCTCTCTCTCCGTTTCTTTTTGCTGTAACTATTGAACCTCTGGCTGCCAGCATAAGGCAAAACCCCTTAATATCCCCTATCGAGATGTTCAATAGTAAACACCATATTTCGCTGTATGCTGACGATATACTTTTATATGTCTCCAACCCACGGAAATCGTTATCTTCTCTTTTGACAGTGGTCAACAATTTTGGCCGCTTCTCGGGTTTTTCTATTAACTGGGACAAAAGTGAATTAATGCCGCTCTCTACAGCAGCTGATCCAGTACATTTGAGGTCAACACCATTTAAGATAGCATATGACTCCTTTACATATTTGGGTGTGTTGGTAACAAAAAAAACAGAACAACTCTTACAACTTAACTGGCAGAGTAAAGTTCTACAACTTAAGCGGAATATTGATTTCTGGAAAACTCTCCCGCTATCCATGACGGGCAGGATCAACGCCATTAAAATACAAGATACAAGATACAAGATACAAGAGCTTTTATTAACATTGCACCAGTTCTCACCAATACAACGTGATCATGTATACACAGTCATCCAGAAGAGGGGTTAGACATTAGAGAATGTAAAGCTGCTGCTTATTCAAACACATGACATGTTCTTCAGCGCGGCCTCTCTCATCCGTCTCGGGATGAAGGTCAAAGGTGTGAAAAAAGGTAAGCAAACATGGGGGTTACAGCATTAGTATTAAAAAAAATGTATAACATTTTGTCTGCAAGACACCGCATGACACAGTAAAAACTAGGCATGTAACGAGATCTCGTTGTACGAGATCTCGCAATATTAAACTCCCGCGATATCTCTCGTTGAGAGGTAACGTTGTCTCGCGAGATGCTAATGCTAGCGCTAGCAGAGCCCCTAGCAAGTCAGCGTCACGGACAGCATGGCTTCGCCGGATGAAGTTGCTATAGAAGACGCCCCAACTACTGATGGAAGGTCCCGGTGCCGCAGACGAGACGCCTCTACATTGATGGAGGGTCCCGACGCTGCCCCGAATGTAAAGACACGCGTGTAAACACCGGTGTGACCGGTGTTGCCAGATAGAGTCCCACCCGCCCAAAGCACTCTCTATCCGCAAAAGTCAGAAGGAAAATCGCGGTGAACCACCCAATCTGGCAACACACGATTCAGTGCAGTGATGCGGAAATATAACGCGCGCATGAAGTCAATGGCTGTACGTCGTGTGTTTACAAACTACGGTAAATATGTCGGGCAAAAAAAGAAAGTGGTTGGACATGGATTCACTTGTGTCACGGAACGGGATGGGAGTCAGCGTCCTATCTGCATGATATGCAACACGAAGTTGAGCAACTAGTCTGGCGCCGGCAAAACTGAAGGAACACTTCATGAAGATGCACAGACGGAGAATACAAGAACACAACGCCTGCTGAATTCAAGGTGAACGAGCCAGATATGATGTTGTTTCTATGCTAATTTTAGCTTTTTAAGCTAATTCCACATTTAATGCTCTTATTAAAAAAAATGTCATCCTAATTCAGCAAAAATGTGCTCTCTCAACTTCATTCTGGTGATGCTTCTTTCTGCTATTTTAGCTACTTTTCAGCTGAATCTTTTTTCTAATTTTAGATTTTCTTCAGATAATTTCCACATTTTTGTGCTCATTTCTGCTTCTTTCAGCCTAATTGGGCAAATATATTCTTTTTGCTTTCTTTTGCTAATTTAAAAGCTTATTCTACCTTTTCAGCAACATGTTTTAGTACTCTTTTTCTGGTTTAAGGTCAATTAAAAATTTTGTGGTAATTTCTGACACTTTCAACCTAATAATTACCTTTTTTTGTTCATTTCAAGGTGCAACGAGCCAGATATGATGAAAGGGCCACTCTGCCTGCTCTTGGATTTGTACCTGTTAGCAAACCGATCCTCGCAGCATCGTACGAAGTTGCTTATTTGATCGCAAAGCAGGGTAAGCCACACTCCATCGGTGAATCTCTCATAAAACCAGCTGCATTAAAGATGGCAAATCTGCTACTCGGAACAGCAGCTGAAGATAAATTATCCCAAATTCCTCTTTGATGATTAAAAATTGTACAAAAATATTTTTGGGGGATGAAACTCTTATTGGGCCAGAATAAAGTTGTTGTGAGTTCATGCACTGTGTTGCTTTTGTTCTTTGAGCAAGGTGATGTTGTAGAATTTGGAAAAAAAAAATCATATTTTATATATTAAAAAAGAGGGGTTCGGTGAGTGGCCATATGAAACTTGAGGGTTCGGTAGCTCAAAAAAGGTTAAGAACCACTGTTCTAAGGTCTAAGGAGATTCAATCAGTAAAATGAAGACATCAGTTGGGTTTGTAATACATGTTAAAACAGAATAAAAGCCTTTTTGCGGCATAAAACCGATCTTTGAAGTTTTCTTGAACTAATGTTAAAATCTCGTCTCGTTCTCGCGAGATCTGTGATTTTCTCGTCTCGTCTCGTGAGTTTTGTGTATCGTTACACCCCTAGTAAAAACCATACCATAAGCACATAAGGACAGTTACATGTTGCATGTTGAGACAGAGGCAGGGAGGATCTGTCCATGATACATTCCGGATGCCTCCGATAACGCTCATAGAAAAGTTCTCCGGGGGGAGGGTAGCAGACAAGACAAACAGCAGCTATTTTTTCCACAGTAAGCACATCTCAGGAGAGATTAGATATCCAGCCTTTCCCAAGGCTGTTTCCAAGGGAGTCAGATATGAATTAACAAATATTTTCACATCAGGCACACATTGTAATTTCTGTGGCCTTCAGTCTGTAAGGGCGATTCTGTTTCAATCCAATTCGGGACTTTTTCCACTGATCCAAGCTCTGACCTCAGATGTTGACCACAGCTGACCAGAGTCCCAATCCGAGGGTGATCTGTTCACCCTCTGGATAAGCTCGCGCTGATTTCTGATGTTGACCACAACGTCCAGAGTCCAAATCCGTGGGTGATCTGTTTCACCCTCTGGATAAGCTCACAAACAGCTGATTTCTCGAGGTCACGGCGCAGACCAGACGTCGGGTGCTCCAGGCAGTTAAGTCCTGCTGAAGTCTCCCCCTTTTGCGATAGACCAGTGCTCCACAAACGCCAAAAAAGCAAAGCGCTGCCATCATAATCCAATATAATCCAAGATTCTTCACCTCCACAGAGCACTCCCAGGAATCCATGGCGTATCCTCCGTCACTCTGTGAGGGTGGGAAGGCTCCCCTTGTGCCGTTCCTTCTGTAGAGATCTTGTTTGTAGAATCGAATGCCCAAACCTCCAATCCATCTTAATTTGCGTTCGAGGTGCTTAGCTGAGGAGCTGCCAGCAGCAGGGGGGGGGGAAGGACAGGAGAGGGAAGAGGTTGCGACTGCCTCCGTAAAATGGTGGTGTTACCGCGATTTCTTCATTTATTTCAGTCGGTCCCAAGTTTTATAGGAACATCCTACTTCAAACAATTAGACTCTATTATTATACCATTTATTTGGAGCTATAAAAAGGTCAGAATCTCCAAAATACACTTATGTAAACCAGGAGCGGAGGGTGGATTCTCCCTACCAGATTTCAAGCAATATTACTGGGCTTGCCATTTATCCATCCTAGCCTGGTGGAGGAAGGGCCCACTCTCATATACTTTCCCTGGTCCCTCCTGGGACCCCCGAGACTGGATACGAGAGGAGGTCCCTCCTGGGACCCCTCAAGACTGGATACGAGAGGAGGTCCCTCCTGGGACCCCTCGAGACTGGATACGAGAGGAGGTCCCTCCAGGGACCCCTCGAGACAGGATACGAGAGGAGGTCCCTCCTGGGACCCTCCGAGACTGGATACGAGAGGAGGTCCCTCCTGGGACCCCTCGAGACTGGATACGAGAGGAGGTCCCTCCTGGGACCCCTCGAGACTGGATACGAGAGGAGGTCCCTTCCGGGACCCCTCGAGACAGGATACGTGGAAGGCGTCCTCCTGGACCCTCCATCGACAGGAAACGTGTGACATGCAGACCTCAAACGACATGGGTAGACCCTCCATCGACGTGGAGGCGTCAGCAGTGAGAGGACCCTCCATTGATGTGGAGGTGTCAGTGGTGAGCGGACCCTCCATCGACGTGGAGGCATCAACGGTGAGAGGACCCTCCATCGATGTGGAGACGTCAGCGGTGAGCGGACCTTCCATCGACGTGGAGGCGTCAACGGTGAGAGGACCCTCCATTGATGTGGTGGCGTCAGTGGTGAGCGGACCCTCCATTGACATGGAGGCGTCAGTGGCGAGTGGACCCTCCATCGATATGGAGGCGTCAACGGTGAGAGGACCTTCCATCAATGTGGAGGCGTCAGTGGTGAGCGGACCCTCCATCGACGTGGAGGCGTCAGCGGCGAGTGGACCCTTCAGACCCTCCATTGATGTGGAGGCGTCATTCGCGCCGGGACCCTCTGTAGAGGCGGAGGCGTCCGTTGCGCCGGGACCCTCTGTAGAGGTGGAGGCAGGACCCTTTGTAGATGATGTGGAAGCCGCGCCGGGACCCTCTGTAGAGGCGGAGGCATCCGTCGTGCCGGGACCCTCTGTAGTGGCACTGGGACCCCCCGGAGGCGAGAAACCAGGAGACAAGGAACCAGGTGAAGCGTCGTCAGGCGAGGCTTCAGTGGCCGAAGAGTCTGTGGGTGATACTTCTGAAGCAGCGTCCTCTGTAGGCGAAGTGGAAGCAGGACCTGTAGGTGCTGGTGGTGCAGCACCCCCTGGTGCCATCGGCAGGACAGCACCCTCTGTTGCTGCAGAGCATGCAGTGTCCTACCATACCATACCATCCATCCATCCATCCATCTTCTTCCGCTTATCCGGGGTCGGGTCACGGGGGTAGCAGCCTAAGTAGGGAGGCCCAGACTTCCCTCTCCCCAGCCACTTGGAGCAGCTCCTCCGGGGGAATCCCAAGGCGTTCCCAGGCCAGCCGAGAAACATAGTCCCTCCAGCGCGTCCTGGGTCTTCCTCTGGGTCTCCTCCCGGTGGGACATGCCCGGAACACCTCACCAGGGAGGCGTCCAGGAGGCATCCTAACCAGATGCCCGAGCCACCTCAACTGGCTCCTCTCGATGTGGAGAAGCAGCGGCTCTACTCCGAGTCCCTCCCGGATGACTGAGCTTCTCACCCTATCTCTAAGGGAGAGTCCAGCCACCCTGCGGAGAAAACTCATTTCAGCCGCTTGTATCCGAGATCTTGTTCTTTCGGTCATAACCCAAAGCTCATGACCATAGATGAGGGTGGGAACGTAGATCGATCGGTAAATTGAGAGCTTTGCCTTTTGACTCAGCTCTCTCTTCACCACGACAGACCGGTACAGCGCCCGCTTCACTGCGGACGCTGCACCTATCCGCCTATCGATCTCACGCTCCAGTTTTCCCTCATTCGTGAACAAGATCCCGAGATACTTAAACTCCTCCACTTGGGGCAGGACCTCCTCCCCGACCCGGAGAGGGCATGCTACCCTTTTCCGGCTCAAGACCATGGCCTCGGATTTGGAGGAACTGATCCTCATCCCGGCCGCATCACACTCGGCTGCAAACCGCTCCAGTGAAAGTTGTAAATCACGAACTGATGAAGCCAGTAGGACCACATCATCTGCAAAAAACAGAGAAGCGATTCTAAGGTCACCAAAACGGATCCTCTCAACACCTTGGCTGCGCCTAGAAATTCTGTCCATAAAAGTTATGAACAGAATCGGTGACAAAGGGCAACCTTGGCGGAGTCCAACTCTCACCGGAAACGAGCCTGACTTACTGCCGGCAATGCGGACCAAGCTCTGACACCGGTCGTACAGGGACCTAACAGCCCTTATCAAAGGGCCTGGTACCCCATACTCCCGGAGTACCCCCCACAGAACCCCCCTATGGAAGCGGATATGAGACGAAATGAAAACTAAAATGGTTTAGCAGGAATGCTTTTTCATTTCAAAGCCAAGCTGCCTTTTTTGAGTCATAAATAAAATTAAAAATGAATAAACCAAACTGCATTTTCATTTTCTTCTTTGAGACTGCTCAATTTGTAACTTAATTAAAATGATAAGTAAAATAACATTTAACATTTAATTTTCAATATATGTCTTTGTAAAAAGTGGCCAAAATTCATTTTGAAATGTCAATTTTGAAAATTAAAATGAAATAGCAGAAATGCTTTTTAATTTCAAAGTCAAGCTGCCTTTTTTGAGTCAGAAATAAAATTAAGATTAAATCATTTTCATTTTCTTAGTCAACACTGTCAATTGTCATTGAACAACAGAGCAAACTGCCTTTTCATTTTCAGCCTGCCCCCCCTGCGCTTTTAGTGTGACAATATTCAATCTCAAATGGCAAATCCAAGTCCCGCCCACTGAATCACTGATTGGCTGTTTTAGGAGCAGGCGGAGATTTAGCCAGGAAGACAGTGTCACCCAATTTGAAAGACAATACCCCTCAAAAAGAAGGTGCCAAGATTGTATCTAAGGCCCTGTTTACACGGACACTGTGTGGGGGAAACGGATGTTTTGGGTATGTTAATTAGGTGAAAAGTTTTGCATTGACACGGTCGAATTCTGTGGATACGACTCTCTCCCCCTCCACCCCCCGTCCTCATGATTTCATTGTAGTTACCATGCTGGGCCATTAGATGGCGCTGTGATTTTTGGAACCTTCACTACTGCGCATGCGCTGCCTGAGGTAAACAGACCAGCTGCTTTGTCTGTTTTCCTCTCTGGCTAAAATCAGCTAACTACAAGTTGTTGTCAACAAGTTAACAACAAGTTAAAGCTGGAATTTGGATAAGAGTCAACAGATTTGAGTCAGTGGGACTCTCTTCATCTAACAAGCTGCACACCACACACGCTGAGCCTGTGGACCAGAACCAGAACCGCTGAGTGGACTGTGGACCAGAACCGGACTTTCCAGCGTGATAAACAGCTGACTTACAGCAGGTAAATCAACGTTCTTAATATAATGTTTGCTTGTGTTTACTTTGATCACACAACAACTGAGTTTTTATTTATTTATTTATTTATTTCTGCCAGGTGGAGAAGCTGTCGCTCCAGCAGGCAGACGGTTCGGCGGTTCTGATGGGTCCAGATGAACACACAGCACGAGTCCAGTTCATTAACATAGTTACAGTTCGGTTCACGTGTTTTAATAGTGTGTTCAGTTTAATTCTCAGTGTTTGTGTTTAAACTTTGGTGCTGAATAAATAAATAAATAAATAAAAAATAAACCTGCTGTCTTCATTTTCACAGCACGTTACGCACTGTTTAAAAAATGTAACGAGTCCAGATAGATACTGTAGTTCAGATAAATTTACATCTCCCACGCCAACATAAATACTGTTTATTATTGTTAAACTGTTATATTTTGCAACGTGACACGTGAAATGTCAGACTGTCCACGCGCATGCGGGCTGCGCGCATGTGGTTGACACAAAAGCTCCACGGGAGATGTTTACATTATCAGCGGGGGGTCAGCGAAAAACTTCCACCTTGAGAGCAGGGTCAGAAAAGTATCGGTGTCATCGAGGGGGGCCAGCAGCGTCGTGTAGGCGATAAGCAAAGTCGCAAAGAGAAAGTAGCGGTTACACTCAAAATACGCGCCGTGTAAACTGGCCCTAAGTCACAGCCTGAGTGATCCCATCAGAGAACCTTTATTGTCATTCGCACCACATGTGGTACATGTGAATGTGATAAACAAGATTATTTACACAGGCTCCCAGTTCCATCCAACAAAGAACAGTAGTTGTGTTTCCATCCATTTTCATTTCGATTTTTGAGCTAATTTTTGAAATCTCGCAAATATGTAAATACAAATTAATGCGAAGCAGAAGTGTTTCCATCTGCTGGCTTGAAGCGCATCTACCAAGCCACGCACAGCGTCATTACGTCAGACGTCAGCGTCATTACGTCAGACGTCAGCACTGCGCATGTCTACAGTAAACAGGAAGTAGCAGTTGAAAACAGAACCTGGCCACACATCTCGTCAAAAAGGAGAGAATATTTCAGGTACGTGTTGCTATCGGTCGAGTTGTATTTATTCTGTCATACAAACTAGTTTTAGCGATGTTACATGTTGTCCGGAGCGGAAACAGCTGATCAGTCACGTGACGTGAATGTTCGCTTCGGCAGCACGAGTCGGCAAATGTGTTTCCATCTGTCGCTGTGCGCATCTGCTCATTTTCGAACATCCCAAAAACCACCTCAAGCGAGCGTATAAACTTTTTGGCGAACTTGAGAAAGTAAATACGGATTTTGCCGTTTCCATTAAGCTTTTCTGCTGCGATACTTCAAAATGCGCACCTAGAAACCTTGATGGAAACACGGCTAGTAATACATCTAAGATGTTAACTAAGAAAAATATCAACTAAAAATACACTAAGCACTAATATCATAGAAAAACATTACTCCACACAGCAGCACAAACATGTAATAAAAATAAAATAATAAAAGTTTGTTTTGAAAATAACTGTTCACGAGAGAAAAATTACTGTAGTTATTTTATTAAAAATAAAGTTTTTAAACAAACGTTTTTGTTTAAAAAAAAATCATTACAATTCCAAAAGTTTTGATTACTATTTTAATTTTACTTAACTGTTAGTTTTTTTCATTGAATATTTGTGAAAACAATTTTCATTCAACCTTTATTTAGCTGCTGCTGTTTGTTTTCAAAGCTCTGAATGGACTTGCACCTCTCTACTGTACATCTCAGAACTTCTGAAAGTCCACCAGCCCGGCAGAGCTTTACGATCTGCCAGTCAACACCTGCTGGAGGTGCCTCGCTCAAGGTACAAACAATGGAGAGACCGGTCATTTTCTGTTGCCGGCCCAAAAGCCTGGAACAGCCTCCCCCTTGAGCTGCGTGCCACCTCTGATCTGACTCTGTTCAAAACCAGACTGAAGACCCACTTGTTCAAAAAAGCTTTCAGTGTGTAACTTTTATTACTTTTGGTATTTTAGTATGTAGCATTTTTATTTCCATTGCCTTCTTTTATTGCTGTTGTTTCTTATTCTATTTTCATTGATTTATTGTTCCAGTTTATTCATCTTTTTATCCTGTTAAGCACCTTGGTCAATGCAAGGCATTATAGGAAGGTGCTATACAAATAAAGTTTATTATTATATTATTATTATTTATTTAGTCAGGTAAATCTACAAATCAGGAACATATCTGCATTGGTTTCTGCCAGGATTCCAACAGACTCTTAAAACCATTTAGAGAGGTCAGGGCCGAGAGCTTAAGATCTTTTTGTAAGATATTCCATGAAGCAGGAGCAGAGTAGGAGCCCTTTTTCCAAGTTCAGTCCTCACTGACGGAACACTGCAGGTGATGATGTCCTGAGAGCGCACGCTGTAGCTGCACTCACGCAAAGACATGTAGGAGGAGATGTATGAATGCAGCAGACCAAGAAGTAATTAAAAGATGAAAATGTACCAGTGGAAGAGTCTGTGTGAAGTTAATGGTGACCAGTTAACCAGTGAATACTGGGTGCAGTGGTGGGTACGATAATCACAGCCAGTTATGAATCTTAGTGCACCATGATAGACAGCATCCAACATCTGCAGGGTGCTTGTAGGAGCATTCATGTAGATAATGTCACCGTAATCAATGGAGGGAAGGAAAGTCACAGATACAAGGCGTTTCCTAACATTCAG
>JBBPBX010091494.1:0-13924 GCA_038048925.1 Garcialebias charrua
ATTCTACTTTTGATCTTAGTTGATACTGTTGTTGATTTTAACTGTTTTATTATTTGTTTTATCGACATTTAATTCTGTTGCACTTTGTAGCACTTTGAGATTTTCATTAATGAAAGGTGCGTTATAAATTGAATTCATTATTATTATTATTATTATTATTATTATTATTATTATTATTATTATTATTATTATTATTATTATTATTATTATTATTATTATTATTACTATTAACTGTTCATGATGTGAAAATGATTAATATTCCCACCAAACACACGATTAACAAGTACATCCACATGGACGCGCAAAGTTGTGCAAAAAATAAATGTAACAGGAACGGATACATTCAGCCTTACTGGAGGATATAGATAGTGTAACACGCAGAGCATTTATTTATAAACAGATATAATTCTCTGATCTAGGATATGGCTTATCAGCCGTTTTCAGAAATAATCATTTTTCAGTTTGGCACTGCATGCGCACTGGCGCAACACAGGGGCCGCGCATCACGCGTGCACGTGCAGAAACTGGGGTTCCACAGGAGCTTAGAGGGAGCTGGCAGGTCGATCAGGGCTGTGCCAGTCCAGTCCACACAAAGCCGATTCATGTCCAATGGAATGGTCTCATCCATATGATCCCAAAGGCTGAGTTATGGTCGCGCTTTGAGCGCGCGTGCACCCTCGCCGGTGTTACACGGCAGTGGAGGTGTGTCATTATCTGTGTTTATTGTAGATGTCTCCAAAATGACACGTGAAAGTACACCATTTATAACTTGTATGGGAGTAAAAGCTTCACAGACAAACAGATTGCGCACAAGGCTGCAGCGCGCGCTTTGGAGACTCCAACATCACGTCATGTCATGAAAAGTCTCCACTGAGACGCAGAGACTCGTTTCTTCATATCATCTATTAAATAAACGAAGATCTATGTTCTAGCAAACATCCAAGTAAGTTCCTCTGTGTTTACAGTAATTATGGTAATTAACTCGTGCGCAAAGTTAATATTTTCACTCAGAATGAATGAATGAGCCGGTGGCGCACCTGACAGCAGCGTGCGCGCACACGAATACCGGCACACAATCACTCGTTCTTTGCGTGATGAACACAGTTTATTACTATTCTTACTTGGGATGTTTGTCCTCACTCATATTATATTAAATCCATTGTTTTCCTGAATCTAGAAATGATTTCTGATCGCGCAGGGATCAAACAAACATGTCCTTCACACATGCAGGAAGTAATTTGCATCTGTTTAACATATGTAAATGAAGGCGTGTCAGGGGAGGTGTCTGACGTGCGCTCAGTTCCACGTTCATTGTGATGTACAAAAGGAATGTGCGTGGATACCGGTGTACGCACAGCTTGATAAATCTGGATTTTTTTGTGCGTAGACACTTTTCTGGATTTGACCGTACGTCACTTTTCAGTAAGAAATCCACGCAAGTCTTTGATACATGAGGCCCCAGGTGTCTCTGTGATGGACTGGAGACGTGTCCAGGTGTCCCTGTGATGGTCTGGAGACTTGTCCGGTGTGTCCCCTGCCTCTCGCACAGTGACTGCTGGATATGGCAAACCGAAACAATTTAAATTCAGCAGATTTGACCATTTCGTGAATTGATTAAGGAACGGTTAAGCTCGGGAACCCTTGTGCTATAACGTCAGCTAAGAAATATATTTTTTCTCAGCAAAGAAATAATAGTTTTTACCGTTTTAATCTTGTAAAGTCCTTCCGTGCTGACGCTTCTGTGGCCGCCATTTTAAGCAGGGCAAACGAGGCGCTGACGCGTCGCGTAGCGGTGACGCATAATAGATGCGTAGTAAACACCGAAGCATATTATATACAGATTTTTCAAATATATTGGCAATAATTGGACAAAGCGTGTTATACACAGGAGCGTGTTATAGATCGACGAATACGGTAGGCTATTACCGGTAACTGTTTTTCCCCTTCATTATGGCTCCCAAATGTATGTGTTTTTTGATAATTACGGTATGTAGGGTACTGTGTTAGGATAGGCTAAGTGCTTAGTAATACAGTACTGTACATGTATATGGTGCAGTATGTACGTATATTCCAACTTACGTCGAAATTCGGTTCACGACGCCGCGTAGGAACGGATCTCCGTCGTAAGTCGAGGACTACCTGTACTGGCATTTCGAGTTAGCATGGCGATGTAAATAAAGACGCAATATTTCACCAACTCCAGGAACTAGTTGGTGACTGGCCACTTGTTATTCTACACCTGATAAGCGTATCTTTTTCAACTCTTGGTTTTCAGTAACTGTGTCCCCCTGAGCAATTTAGCTGAATTGTCCTGTCTTAGAACATCATTTACACAACATTTGACCAAAACAGCTGCAACTACATCTTCTCACAGAATATTTTAGTTTAAAACTGTCACAAAAGGTGGCGGGTGATATGCATTCTTTTAGGAAACTCTTTGATTCCATGATTTGTGACGAGGATGCACATAGTTCATGCAGAAAGTCTAAAACGCACCCACCTGCAGCTGGACCAGGTTCTGTGAGAGCAGCGTGTACAGCATGTCTTTAGCCTCCTTGGCTGGAATCATGGCGAAATCCTCCACTTGCTTCTGCTCCAGGTGTCGTTTCCGCAGCAACAGGCGGAAGATCCGAGCCGATCGCGAGCCGAACCTGTCGACGGGTGAAAAGTGATTTAAAACCAGAAAAGGCGCCCGTGCGCAGTTTAAAAGGACTGTCTCACCTTTCCTGAACGATGGACTCGAGCGTGGCTCGCGCCAGGTTGGCCAGCGCTCTGTGAAGATCTGAGAGGCGAGTTCAGAAAAGCAGCCGATCTTTGTCACAAATAAAACGACAACAATCCCTCGTTTCGGCTGCAACTCTCAACGGCGGGGAAGGATACTGACGACGTACATCCCACCTCCGCTTTCACCAGCCTTCCCCACAAACTCCATCTGAGAAAGGAGAGGCAGGAGATGAAATCTGTGCAGATGGAAGGAGAAGCTCACAGCGGAGGAGAACAACGGACCGCGTCGTCCACGAGCAGAGTCAGGTACTGGTCCAGGATCGGTCTGGAGATGTTGTAGCTGGCAGGAAGAGACCTGAAGATCTCATTGGCTGAGAGCAGCTTTGTGCAGGGGGCCGAGGAGGAAGTTGTCACCTCGCTCATCCTCAGGATGGTCCTCACGATCTCACTGCTCGTCTGAAACGTTACATGTATTAGTTATTTTCATAAGCAACATTAGTTACTGATTTTAGCATAAAAAACAAAAGAACGCCGGTTTTTCTGCAATGAAGACAACATATTCTGTTAGAAAGAAACTGATGGGTGATGCTTCTATTTTCTTATTTCTAATGTTTTTAATTCAAGAGTAAATCCAAATAATTTGAATTCTCTGAATAAGTACCGTAACAAACAAGTATACAAGCCAAACATAAACAAACAAACAAAACCTGAACGAGTCGCTCAACAGTTTTAAAATTACAGATGAAATGACTTCTGGTAGCTTTGATGAAGGGAGTCCAGTCCTGGTCCTCGGGAGCCACAGTCCAGAATGTTTTAGAAGTTTCCCCGCCCCAGCACACCTGCTCCATGGTTTATTTAACTCTGTGTTCTACAGAAGCCTGGGAATCATCCACCGGTTCAATGAGAAACTTGCAGGATAGTGGCCCTCAAGGACCAGGATTGGACACCCCTGGTTTAGCAGGATCTAATAAAATGGAAACATCAGGAAACAAACAGGCAGCCCAAAGAGAAGTTGAGATATTGCATTTCCTGTGAAAATGTAGTGTGAATGCTTATTGCAGAAGAACTTGCTGAAAAACAGCTGAAATTAGCTTAATTTTTTTTCCTCTGAATTGTAGCTGAAAATGCAGAACAAACGTAAATCAGCAGGAGAAAGCAGAATTCAGACAAAAGTTGAAATGAGTGCAAAAAATGTGGAATTAGCTGAAAAAGCTCTAATTAGCCTAAAACAGCTAAATAGTAGCTGAAATAACTGAAACTAGAAATAAGATGAAAGGAGCAAAACAAGTTGAAATTAGCAGAAATAATTTAATTAGGCTGCTGAAAGTAGCAGAAATTATCAAGAAAAACTATAACTTATCTGAAAACGGCTAGAATTAGCTAAAATATGCTAAAAGTAGCTGAAAATGTAGAACAAGCATAAATTAGCAGAAGAAAGCAGAAAGAACACGTTTGCCTAATTCAGCTGAAAGTAGCAGAAATAAGCACAAAAAAAATTGAAATTATCTGAAAAAAAAAAAAAAAAGCTGAAATTAGCAACAACAACAACAACAACAACAAAAAACAGCTGAAAAGTACCGGTAGCTGAAAAAGCAGAAAGAAGCTTAACTTACAAGAAGGAAATGAAGGACATTTTTGCTGAATTAGGCTGAAAAAAGTTTAAAAGGTCAGTACAGTGGTGCAACTGGTATAACTGCTGCCTCTCAGCAAGAAGGTTGCCGGTTCAAATCCTGGTCCGGGGGCCTTTCTGGGTGGAGTTTGCATGTTCTCGTGCATGCGTGGGTTTTCTCCGGGTACTCCGGTTTCCTCCCACAAACCAAAAACATGCATGTTAACCTGATTGGTAACTCTAAATTGTCCCTAGGTGTGAGTGAGAGAGTGAATGGTTGTTTGTCTCGTTAGTCTCTATGTGTCCCTGTGATGGACTGGAGACCTGTCCAGGGTGTCCCCTGCCCCTCACACAGTGATTACTGGACATGGGCACTGGCAACCCCCGGGACCCAAAATGGAAGAAGCGGGTAAAAGATAATGGATGGATGAGTGCAACAAAAGTGGAATTTGCTGAAAATGCTAAAATAGGCATAAAACAGCTAAATAGTAGCTGAAATAGCAGAAAAAGCTGAAACTTGCATAAATAAGCTGAAAGGAGCATAACAAGCTGAAATTAGTAGAAAGACGTTAGAAGAAGCACAAAAATGTTGTAGTCAGCAGAAATAATCTTAACGGAGCACAAAACAGCTGGGGGGAAAAAACAGCTGAAAGTAGCTGAAAGTGTTTACGTTTGCACAAAGTAGCTGAAAGAAGCTCAAGCAGAACAAAATGTGAAAGGAGCAGTAAAAGGTTGTAAACAGAGATTAACTAAAGATTTGAAGGATGCAAAATGAGCTCAATTAATTTTCTATGAGAAACAAAAAATGGCAGAAAAGGCTAAATATTTAAAAAAGCAAAATTTGCATCAATATCAAAAGTAATAGCAGGACTGTCCTGAACGTTTTGATACGATTTGTTGAAATAGCACAAAAACTGTGGAAGAAAAAAGATGCTGAAAACGTACAGAAGAAAAATGGGTCACATTAGTGTGAATGCTTCATAAACATTCACACAATAACTGTCTTGTGTACTGAGGATTCTGCTGCCCTGTCTGATGACAGGATGTTTCTTTACTGCTGTAAAAACTTCATTATGTTTTAGAACCAGACAGTATTTAAAAGTTTTAGAAAGTTAACTTTAGACTTATATTAAACGTGTCTTGCTCAACTCTCACTTTATCACTCTGTTTTCAGTCTTTGTGTGAAACTGACCTGATCCAGTTTGTTGGCCACAGCACTGATGATCGCCTGGTCTCTGAAGTGCTGATGGAACCGCTCAAAATTTACTTGCCAGTAAACCCCCTCGTCGCCAAACGTCTGCGTGAACGAGAGTATCAGCCTTCAGAAACTCGTTGGGTGTAGGTGAACGGATGAAGCGACGCACACTTTTCACTGACCTCTGGATCCATCCTGGCTCTTTTCGCGCTGCTTTGCTCCTCTCCGTCCTCGGTGGCGAGCTGCCGTTTGCCTTTTCCGATGAGCGTCACCTGAGGCACCCTATAGCAGTCGGGGAAGCTCTCGGGGGTCGGCACGGTGGTGCTGGAGGGTGGTGCAGGAGTGCCACGAGTCGCAGCTTGTGCACTGCTGTCTTTCGCTGCGGCTACCACCGGCGGAGGGAGGCGCTGAAGAAAATGTGTCTCCACGAGTTTGGAAAACGTGGAGGACACCTCGCTGTAATCCACGCTGTGGCCCTCTACAAAAACAAGAAAGTCAAAACCTTTTAAAGAGGCTAGTTGTGTGTTTTTTCTCCATCGGTCTGTTGTGAGCACAAACACCGACCCTCCATGTTCTGCGTGAGACGGTCTGCCACGGTCTTCACCGTGCCACTCATCATCATGTGGCCCCTCTGCAGCAGCTCCTCGATGAGAAGCTCTCCGGTGTCACCGTACAGGGTTTTGGCGGTGTATATGTAACGCGGGTAGCGCAGGATTCTCAGGATGCGATCGCAGTGGGCCCAGTACTCCGTGGGGCTGCCGGGTCCTTTACGACCAGAGGCGAAGGAACAAGCGCCGTGCTGCACGAGCACGCACAGCGCCTTCTTTACCTTGACAGGGAAAGAACAGGCGGGGGGTAATATCTGCACTGGGCTTGTTGTTTGCACTTATAGTGGTACATAGGCCTGTCGCAATAACCAATAAATTAATTAATCGCATGATGATTATCGACCTCGTTTTCATTCATGGGCTTTATTGTTTCTTCGTGTCTCTCTCTTTCTACTGAAGACACTGGATGACAAAAAGGCTCAACTCCGGTGCTCTTCACTGACCCCTCCCTTTCTGTTCCTGTTTTTGATTTTCTACATCTACCTTATAATCTGTCTGTTTTGCTACTCTGATATCTTTGTTTTAATTTGTAAAAATAATAATAATCTGTATTTCTCTCTTATACCCTGATGCATGCTCAATAATCCAGGTAGAAAAATCTAAAAAAGCTAAGTCTGGTCCTCTGGACATTCAAAAAACAAAACAAAGCAAAAAAAATGTAGAAACGTTTCGTCTTTCGTCCGAAAGACTTCCTCAGTCTGAGATGCTGTGTTCAGCTCAGTCTTATAAATACAGCAACTCAGACTGAGGAAGTCTTTCAGACGAAATACGAAACGTTTCTACAATTTTTTTGCTTTGTTTTGTTTTTTGAATGTCCAGAGGACCAGACTTAGCTTTTTTAGATTTTTCTCTTACGTTTGTCTATTGTTGATTGTTTAAGGAAATTCTACTGTTGCTGTTGTCATCATTCTTTAGTTTGTAGACAGGTCCCTCTTGTAAATGAGTCCTCGAGGCTCAATGAGATTAACCTGCCTAAATAAAGGTTGAATGAATTTCTCTTTTCTTGTTAAAATCTGTTTTAACCATCCAAAATCGCGTTTTTGGATCGTTAAAAGCAGCTAAGCTGAGAAGCTAAGCTACAAGCTATGCTAAAAGGCCGACCTCTGGAAAAAACCTCTGTTTTGTCGAAGCTCCAAAATTCATGGTTGAAACCCGTGCCTTCATCTAAAAAGTTGTTTTTCTCTGCCAAAACAAGCTGAGAACTTGTTTACCGATTTTTTTTATCAAAAGCTTTGTGTGAAGCCTGCCAATATACTCCCGCGTACGTCCATACGCAGATGTTCGCACGTACGTAGGCAGAGGTACAAGCGTACCCCCGCAGGGCATGTACGCGCAAAGCTCAATTTTTACGACCGGGTACGCAAACGCGGTGTCGCTCAATAAACTGCCCGGCGCCGGAATGTTTTGTATGCGACACAAATGTATTAAATTCCCCTTCTTCATCCCTGATCTGGCCTTTTCTTTTGTTTGTTTTTTTGCCAAAAGGCAAGTGATCTCTTCCTCCTCCGTTGACTCCATGACTGAAATGATGAGAAATGAATGAATTTGTCACGAGTGATTAAAATCAGGTCCAGCGTGGCTGCGGGAGGTTCTGGAGATTTCCTGGTGTGCTAGTCTGATGTGTGGGCTGCAGGACCAGCGCTCCCTGTTTCTTTTCTTTTTTTTAGAACTTTTTATTAACAACATATAAATACAGAACACCGCTGCGGCTGCAAGCGCTTGTCTTTTTTTCGACCCGTCAATCAATTCAGTAGGCGTGTCAGCAAATGACCAATCAGCAACCTCAATTTGTCCCGTAGGTAAACGCTCCTTGTCTGTGGAGCTGCGCTGCAGCTGCTCAGGGTGCATACTCGAGTATGATGTCTGAACCCTCTGCGTACAGTACGCGCGTATATATGCGTGAACGGACGTACGTGGGAGTATACTGGGGACTTTAAAAATGCTATGCTAAAGAGCTCAAACCAAACCGAGCGGCCGCCATTTTGAGAACAGAAAAACAGAATTGAGAAACAGCCCATGTCACGTCAACGGGCCTCCCTCTCATTTTTATTAGAAACGCACTGCTCGCTCCCTCACTATACATCCTGCGGTTCAATCACTCTTATACTGCCATCAGGTGGTCCAAAAAAGGTAATACACACAAAAATAAACCAACATTTCTTCTTGAATTTGACAATAATGACTCATTCAAATTTCAAACGATATTATTGTTTATCGCAATAATTTCTGAGACCATTAATCGCCCAGCGAAATTTGTTACTGTGACAGGCCTAGTGGTACACCGATGTCCCCCAATGCTGGGGGACTTAAAGAATGAATGTTTGCTTGTGAGATGAGTGTTTTTTGGACTTGTATTTATCAGGGAATACAAGTAAACGTTAAAGGCCCCAATATACTCCCACTTCCTTTCAGCTGCGCGGAAACTGTGCGCACTGTTTGCAGAGGGTTGAGACTTCATGCTCGAGCGTCCACCCTGAGCGGCTGCAGAGCAGTGCCACACACAATGGGACAAATTGAGGTCGCCGATTGGTCATTTGCTGACACGCCTACTGGATTGTTGGAAAAAAAACACACAAAAAAACAAGCGTTGGCAGCCTCAGCCGCAGCGGTGTTGTGTGTTTATATGCTGTTAATAAAAAGATCTAAAAAATATATTAAAAAAACAGGGAGTGCTGGCCCTGCAGCCCACACATCAAACCAGCCCACCAGGAAATCTCCAGACGCTCCCGCAGCCACGCTGGACCTGATTTTTATTAGCTTGTGAAAAATTCCTTCATTTCTCACCATTTAAGTCATGGCGTCAATGGAGGAGGAAGAACTCACTTGCCTTTTGGAATAAACAACTAAAGAAAAGGCCAGATCAGGGATGAAGAAGGGGAATTTAATACACAAACAAAACAGTCTGTCGCCGGGCAGTTTATTGTGCAACACCGCGTACACGATCATAAAAATTGAGCTTTGCGCGGACATGCCCTGCGGAGGTCCGCGCAGACCTCCGTGGACGTTTGTGCACGGATGTCCGCACATACGTCCACGCATACATCCGCAGGCGTACGTACGCGGGAGTATACTGGGGGCTTAATGTTTGGTGCAACATGCTCCAGTAGGCAGTCCACTGTGTATAAGTGTACTGTATAGTCTGTCCAACAGATCTCACTTGTAAATGAGTCTTGAAGGCTCAATGTGACTTATCTGTTTAAATAAAGGTTGAATGAAAAAAAAAATTATACACACTACAGTATTTGTTTTTCTTGTCTGAGGCAGCGCAGAGTTGACAAATTCTGGAGAGTGGAGGGTATAATTTTACCAACGAGCAGGTGCGATGGAGGAGCCATGTTCAATCAATTGAAGAAACTATAATTTTAAGCAATATATAAACTAGAAAACATGGTTTCCTGACATGATAGGGGAGGTCAGTTTATACACACACATTTGATTTTGGTGTGGCATCAAAAACAAAAATAGAAGTCGGTACCTTACTTATCAAATTATCATGCTCACAACATGCACGGACAGATGGACGGACAGAGAGTATTTCCAATTTCCCTTTTTCGCTCTGCAACAGGGAACAACAAACAGTTTGTCCATCCATCATCCATCCATCCAGTATCTTTACCCACTTCTTCCTTTTCAGGTCGCGGGAGTCACTGGTGTCCATGTCCAGTTTACACTGTGTGAGATGAACAACCATTCACTCTCTCACTCACACCTAGAGACAATTTAGAGTTACCAATCAGTCTAACATGAAGGTTTTTGGTCTGTGGTCTGTGCTGGCTGACATCTTCACCACCTCACTTGCACTGGAGTCAGTTCCCACCTGCCTGAAGACCGCCACCATCATCCCAGTCCCAAAAAGCTCCACAGTGACTGGTCTGAATGACTATAGACCGGTGGCCCTCACCCCGATAGTCGCTAAATGTTTTGAGAAACTGGTCATGTCCCACATCAAGACAGCCGTCAACATCAACGAGGACCCTCATCAATATGCATATCGTGAGAACCGATCAACAGAGGACGCCATCTCCTCCGTGGTCCACACTGCTCTCACCCACCTGGATCAGAAGGACTCATACGTGCGTCTGCTCTTTGTGGACTTCACATCTGCCTTCAACACCATGATCCCCCAAACTCTGATAGACAAACTATCCACACTTGGACTAAGCCCCTCTATTTGTAACTGGGTCTTAGACTTCTTAACAGACAGACCACAGTCCGTGAAGATCCACAACTTCTCCTCCTCCACCATCACCCTCAGCACTGGCTCTCCTCAAGGATGTGTGCTGAGCCCTCTTCTGTTCACTCTGCTCACATATGATTGTACAGCCACACATCCAGGCTGTCATATTGTTAAGTTTGCAGATGATACAGCTGTGGTGGGATGCATCACAGATAATGATGAATCCAGCTACAGACAGGAGGTGGAACATCTGGAGAGCTGGTGCAAAGAGAACAACCTTCACATGAATGTGAAGAAGACGAAGGAGATGATTGTGGACTTCAGAAGGAACAAACACACCCACACCCCACTGTATATAGGTGGATCTGCGGTGGAGGTGGTCTCCAGCTACAAATACCTGGGTGTACACTTGAATGATAACCTCAGCTGGAGCAACAACACCACCAGCCTGATCAAGAAAGGTCATCAGAGACTCTACTTCCTCAGACGGCTGAGACGAGCCGGTCTGAGAAGCCCAGTCCTCACCTCGTTCTACAGGTGTGCAGTGGAGAGCGTCCTGTGCTCCAGCATCAACGTGTGGCATGGAGGCTGCACAGTTGCAGAGAGAAAAGCTCTGCAGAGAGTGGTGAAGGCTGCACAGAAGATGTGGGAGTCAGTCTCCCCACCATCACAGACATTTACACCTCCAGATGCAGAAAAAGAGCCACCTGCATCATGAAAGACCCCACTCACCCAGCACACAAACTCTTTGCACCACTCCCCTCAGGAAGGAGGTTGAGGAGCATCAAATGTAGAACCACTAGACTGAGAAACAGCTTCTACCCTGAGGCTGTCAGACTCATGAATAAATAAACAATAAGAATAAACACTGCAAAATGTCACATCATACTGATACTGTACTGATCTGTTTCTTGTTGCTGCGTTCATCTGTGACCATCTGCTCATGTTCGTGCTGCTGTTTATAATGATGTTTTTCTACTACATTAGGGCTTAGTGTATTACTAGCTGATGTGATGTCTCTCTTAGTTAATCCTAGATGTTATTATTGTATTTCTCTTGCATTTGTTGTTGGATGTAACTGGGACCCTGTGTACATAATCTCGTTTTCAACACATGTACTACATGCGGTGCAAATGACAATAAATTCTCTCTGACTCTGACTCTCTGACTCTGAAACCGGAGTACCCAAAGAAAACCCACGCATGCACGGAGAGAACATGCAAACTCCACCGAGAAAGAACCCCGGCCGGGATTTGAACCGGGGCGACCTGCTTGCTGAGATGCAGCAGCTCTATCAACTGCGCCACCGCGCCGCCATCTTCTTTTCAATGCTTTTTAAAAAGTTATGACGCACAACGGAACCCATTCCACCATTTATTATAACATGAAAAATCCTGTGCCAGCTAAAACTATGTAGAGTGGTGATAAATATTCAGGTCTCTGGAAGGAACTCAGTTAAACCTGTTTTATTTTTAATTTATCTAAGGATCACAGAAACATCCCATTACTGTATGTCTGAGAGAGAAATGATAAACTGATGTGAGTGTGCACCGTTTGCATTCAGTCCAACTTTATAGCTCACCAGGTCCAACGACAAGCCAGTTTCATGAACAACGCTGCGTAGATTCTGCGCTCCACCCCGGAGCAGCTGTTTTCCCACCTTCTCCACCACGTCTCCAAAATGCTCCCGCAACAGGAGACCGCACAGACGGATCTCCTGCGCCGTCATCTGGCCACACAGAGAGAAACTTCAAAACGGACGGTGCAAAACCTCCAGAGCAGTGCAACAATCAACACACAACAACGTACATTTCATGCACACTCTGCGGGATTCCCTGAACACAATGGTCTGTCCATAACAACTGTGTCCAAAGTAATGAATAAAAATAAATACATTTTCAGTCCAAGGAGTGACCGAATGAAAAGTTCAGCAGAAATGGTTAAATTAGACCAATTCAAATGTTGGAATGACTATAAACAGATCAAATCTGGAGGTGTACATTTTATTTTCATTATACAGTACGTGTTCACATGAAATAATCATTTAAAATGGCATTTCTTTTAAATTACTAGAAATGGCAACGGATCAAAACTGTTATAAAACAATTAACTTGTTCATTTAAGGTGATGGTGTTAATGAACAGGATGCAGAACGAGGTGGGCTTTCTCACACGCAATGTCCAATTTAACTCCTAACACACCACTGATTTTAAACCCTTTTTGTGAGGTTATCCTTTTTTCTCATGATCCAATTAATCCTTCTTTCATTTTAAAGATGTGTGTCGGATTTTTTTAAACTATAGTTCACTTGTACAGTTGAGAATTCAGCGTTTAATGTGTAATGATGATACTACCGCCCCCGTGTTTGACAGACTGGATAGGAATTTAAAGAAAAGCATTTTCTTTCTTTCTTTCTTTCTTTCGTCAAACTTACATTTTTATTTAACTGAGAAAAAGTCCGTTTTTGTCTCACTAATCTTTTCAAGTCTATTGCTACTTTCCAAAGCTCTAATACAGTATGTCTGTCAGACATTGATTTTTTTGTTTCATTATAAGTACAGTAGTCATCTGTAATATTGGTGAAGTGAAATAATACCGATTGAGATATATTTGGACTAAAAGCAGGGTTCTTTGTGCATCTTCAAACAAAAACACAGATCAGAACTCTCATCTGAAAAAATAAACACTTTGTGTGAATACCTGTTCGGATGAACAAAAACAAAAATCGTAAAGGACCACGCATCATTCATTCATTATTTTAAAAGTGGAACAAATGCATTAATCATGGTTATAATTAGGGATATAGTTTATAATTGTAGCTTTTAGGATTTGTAGCAGATTGCAGCGAACTTTTATTTCTATTTTCTAAACTCATCGTGAAGAAGGAGTTGTAATTTAGTTCGCGAGAACCCAACAGGCTATTATGCTAGCTAACTCAAAAGCAAACAACTGCAAAAATGTAAGCACTTTACTAATTTACACCACGAACCTTTCCGACAGTCTAGTTTCTGAACAAACGCAGATTTTGCCTCTGAATATCTCACAAGCAGGAGATTTAACACACGCGACTCCGCGATGTCAACAGGGACACTTCCGGTACACCGGTTTTCCGGTTTGACTTTTTCTGTAGCGCCCCCTGTAGGGCTTGGAAGTTAGGCAGGCCAATTTAACATATAATCACCCCCACCCACAGCCCGCTTGGTCAAAATGGATTCTTACAAGAAGTCAAAATACTGTATACAGTAGTCAAAGACATATTAGATCTCTGAAAATTTCATGTGACAGTTTTGATTATTTTTGTCTGGACTGAATATGATTGAATAATAAAAAAAATATAATAATGTGATGTCACATAGAAAGTCAGAGAGACAAAGATTCTTTGTTGTCATTCTCACAACATGTGGTACATGTGGTGGAACAAAATTATGTACACAGGGTCGCAGTTACATCCAACAATTAAAATGTAAAACAAAAGCAGTAATAAGATCTAAGCTATGAACTAAGAAAAACATCAACTAAAAATACACTAAGCACTAATAACATTAAAACATTACGTCGAACAGCAGAAAAACGTGAGCAGATGAGCACGGATGAACACAGCAACATTTATA
>JBBPBX010091495.1:0-13924 GCA_038048925.1 Garcialebias charrua
TATATATATATATATATATACATATATATATATACATGTATATATATATATATATATACATATATATATATATATGTATATATATCACATATATATATGTATATATATATATATATATATATATATATATATATATATATATATATATATATATATATATATATATATATCACACACTTTATGGTATTGTAGGCCATTGCATTAGGTAATACATTCAGCAATTACTTTTACTTTAATACTTTAAGTATTTTTAAAAGCAAGTACTTATTTACTTTTACTTAAGTAAAAATATTAATATGGTACTTCTACTTTTACTAGAGTATATTTTTGTCTGTTTATTTGCACTTTTACTTAAGTACAGTGTTTGAGTATTTTCTCCACCACTGGATTTACCTGACTATATAAATATGCCCCAAGGCCTCCTCCCCGCCAACAGATTGGAATGGCCTCATATACATACCAATGGCTTTAAAAATGCTAATTCAATTTGTCAGTTTGACAATCCCATGGGTTGCATAGGTAGAATTGTCATTTTGACAAAAACTGGTAGAGCTAATTAACCAATGTTAATACAAAACCTTTTTGGCTGGGAGTGTTCAGAACCAAACAATATCTCAACTAATGACAACAGTAATGACTAAACAACAAGGAAACAACGTTTCACTGCTTCGACACACTCTTGTCGTCAGATTCCAAAGTGCAACACACAAGAAAACAGGTCTCAACTTTATGACCGAGGTCAAATTAAATCTCGTGGATTTAAACTGTTGTTAAGGCTAGTTTTTTGTTGTGGGTGTTAGGCTTAGCGTTTCTAAGTTCAAATTGGACAATGCGACTTATAGGGTGGGAAATACGGTAGTTTAAACCTGATTAGTTTATTTACTAACTTGTGTTTGGACGACCTTATTATCCCATGAAGTCGGTGAGTTTGTGAGATCTTTGTCTTTTGTGGAGTCATTGAACGCCTTGTAAGGTTTGATCTGATTTCGATGTACCCATTTAGCAATTGGCTCTTTGCGGCCTTTGCTGATTTTGATTTCGTAGACGACTGAGGACACTTTGTCTGTTATCAGATGAGGTCCAGTCCACCTGGGCATTAGTTTGCGGGCGAGAGTTCCGGTCTCGGACCCTCCTTTCCCGGTTGCTGGGGCGAACGTATAGTACCAGACTCTGTCTCCCACTTGGAGTTCATTATGAGAGGCCTTCTGGTCGTAGTACGCCTTGCGTCCTTCAGCGGATTTTTCCAGGTTTTTCTGGGCGAAAGCAAAAGTGTTTCTGAGGTGTACATTCAAATCTTTCATGTATTGTTGTGTAGTGTAGGCTGTCGCCATGGCGGCGTCGCCTGGTTGGTACAACAGGTGTAGAGGGAGAGTCATTTGTCGACCGGTCATCATCTCGAAGGGAGAGATGCCAGTTGATGTGTGTGGAGTGGCTCTTATGGCCATGAGGACCAGAGGGAGTTTCACATCCCAGTCCTTGTGGTTTGCAGCCACGTATTTCTTCAAAATACTCACCACAGTTCTGTTTGCTCTCTCTACTTGGCCTGAAGCCTGTGGGTGGTAGCCGACATGAAAGTTAGCCTTGACGCCTAGCGTCTTCCACAGTTCTTTCATCACTTCACCTGTGAAGTGTGTACCTTGGTCTGAGTTCACCCGAAGGGGAAGTCCAAACCTTGAGAATATATGATTCATTAACAACATAGCAGTGGTTTGTGCTGTGTCGTTAGGAGCTGGTAGGCATTCTACCCATTTGGTGAATGCACAGGTTACCGTGAGAAAATATTTATTTCCTCTAGAGCTCTTAGTGAGTGGTCCAACCCAGTCGATCTGGAGGTCAGACCATGGGAATGCAATGCCTCTGCTTTGCAGTGGTGCTCTGTGAAGTGGTCTGGTTGGCTGAAACTGGCCACAGACCACGCACCCTTCAATGTAGTCCTTGACATCCTTTTTCATTCCAGGCCAATAGGCAATTTGTTTTAATGCCGTCAGCGTGGCTTTATCTCCTTTGTGTCCTGCGGACGGGAGATCATGGGCATGAACTAACATCACCCCCCTTTGGTCATGGGGAACCACGAACACAGGTGAGGACGTTGGTCCATGAGCGAAAGTTAAGATGCCCTTGATTAGTTTTAGCTGTTTGCGCAGCTGATAGAGGACCTTAAGGTCTGGATCGGAATCCAGGTCGTCTTTAGACGGACTATTTTTGTTCGGATCAGTCAGGTACAGTATCATGGAGTTGATAGCAGGATCCGACTTCTGTAGTTGGATGATGTCTGGGTCAGTCAGTGCGGGTCGTACAGAGACTGCGTTGTCAGCAGGTCTGGTTGCGGCCTGTGCACGTGTGACTGCCATAACCCTGACTGAAGGTTGTGTTTGCAGAGTCTCGATTAACCAGGAGGGGTCGAAGGACCATAGAGGACCTTCGTCGGCTCCTTCCTTGGCTAAGGAATCTGCAATGTCATTGTAGTGCTTGTCATCGCCTGGGACTCTAGAATGCCCTGGAACTTTCTTCCAGTAGATCTGTAAGTCGTGTGATGTCACCAAGTGATCACACGCTATGAAAAGCTCTTTGTGTTTGACCACTTTTCTGTCGCTTGTTAGGAAACCGTTCTGTTTCCACACAGCGAGGTGACAAGCGAAACTCAAACGAGCATAGTTAGAGTCAGTGCAGATGACTAGCGTCTTGATGGAGCGTTCTACTACCATCTGGAGAGCTATTAGGATTCCTGCAATCTCAGCGTACTGAGAAGTCTGAGATCCTAATTTGTAGCTGAAAGTTATCTGCTCTTGGTCTTGGAGGAGGACCCCTCCAACACCTGCTCTGCAGATTTTGTCGCGGAGGAATGAAGATCCATCCACGTACAATGTTGTCATATCTTTGCAGATATTGTCATCAAAGAAGTGGTGATTCGGGTCTTCAGTTACTGGGGGTTTTACCTCAACCGGCGGCTGGGTGGCTGGTACATCTTGTGTACACTTCTGGCAGATTGCCAAGTCCGTCCCCAGATGAGACTTCTTGTTTTGACCATAACGTATGTCTAGGTTAAAACTTTGAAGCGCCATGAGCCACGTTGCAACACGTGAGTTTGTCACCACACCATCTCTGATGCGTTCACTGTTAAGAAAGGTCACTGGCTGGTGTTGTGTTTCCACAATGATTTTCTGTCCACCAATGTAGCTGGAGAAATGTTTAACTGCCCACACTGTGGTCAGTAAAGCTTTCTCACAGTCTGAGAATCTCAACTCGGGGCCTGCCATCGTTTTGCTGGCGTAGGCTACTACACGTTTGTCTCTGTCGTGTATCTGGTACAGACCTGCACTTATGCAATGAGCTGAGAAGCCCACTTCCAAGTAAAACTCTTTGTTGTAGTCTGGGTAGACTAAACAAGGGGCTGACTTGATCCTGTTTATAAGAGCGTCCATTGCCTGTTGCTGTTTGTCAGTCCAAACAAATGGTACGTCTTTTTTAAGGAGTTCAGTCAGTGGTTTCGCAAGGTCCGCATAGTTTTCGATGAACTGGTTCGAGTAGTTACACACGCCCAGAAAACTTTGTAGTTCTTTGAGATTGGTGGGGACTTTGAGATTGTCGAGGCCTTGGGTGCGAGTCAGCTGTGGTTGTACTCCGTCTGGACCTACAAGTAGGCCAACGTAGTCCACTTTGGTTCTGCACCATTGGCATTTTGACAGTGATATCTTAGCACCAGCAGTTGTTAGTTGATTCAGAACGTGGTCGATCTCAGCCAAATGTGAGTCCAGTGTTGGCTGCCTCAAAAGGACATCGTCCACGTAGATCAGTGTCCCACGCTCGTGGGCGTCTGGACATGCTTTGTTCAAGAAGATGTTGAACTCTGCAGGTGAGTTAGCGTAGCCAAAGGGACACCTGTTAAAGGTGTATTGACGGCCACCAAAAGTGAAAGCTAGTTTGTACTGGTCCTCGGCGCGCACAGGGATGGTCCAAAAACCAGAGGCGACGTCGAGGGTCGAGAAGTACTTACCATTGGTGACCTTGGGCAGTTCCTGTTGGAGTTGCGTCATAGGCCATCTGGATAAGGGAACTTGTTTGTTTAGCTTTCGGTAGTCTATAGTGAGTCTCCACTTACCATTTGGTTTTAACACCGGCCATAAAGGCGCAGAGTAAGTGCTGTTACAGTATCGGATGATACCTTTTTCTAACAGGTCATTAATGATTTCTCTGATAGGTTGATGTGCTGCCAGAGGAATCTTGTACTGTCTGACAAATGCAGGGGGAGCATTAGGCGGGGTTGGGATGCTCACTGTGTGGAGCGTGGTCAACCCACAATCCATCGAGTCAGTTGAGAATGATTTCTCATATTTTAGAAGAACTTTGCGAAGTTTGTCCCTTTCTTCATCAGTTTTCAGGGCGTCGGCTTGGGCGACCACCTGGTCAATCTGTGAAGCAACTGAGAGGGGTTCTTGTTCTTTGGGGAGCTCCAGTGAGTCCCCTTCAGTGTCGTAAAACCTGTCAACAGGTAGTGCACTGTAAGTTTGGGGGCATAGACTGTCTCCTTTGTTGAAACCGAACCTGCGGACAGTGTCCTGGTCGGACTCACTGGGGGAGAAAAGAGCTATGGCCTGTGTTGGTTTCGTGAACAAGACTTGCCCCGTGTGTTGATTTGGGATCAAGTTTTCTGGGAGTCCTCCCAGAAATGGAATGCTTAGCTCAAAATCATGAAAATCAGTAGAGATCAACCATCCTAGCTGTGTGTTTTTTGGGATCAGTACCTCTTCTGTGCTTGTGTTGCACACAGCAACAGTCGTGGTTCTGCAGTCGAGGGTCACTTGGCATGTGGCCTCCATGGACAGTCCTAAGTTGAAAAACATAGGAGATGGTTGAAAGTATGCCTGTTTTGTGCTAATAGCTTGTCCTTTCATGATGTGACACATCACTGGCTTGTTCATAACCTGAGGTGGTACCGCAGTGTTATGGCTGTTAGCAATCTGACAGACCTCTGGAATGGTCTGTCCAGCCTTAAGGTTCTCTGTTGTCAGCACAGGAGATTCCTTTGTGGCCGTGTCTAGTGACCACAGTACATTGTTGTTGATGTCCACTCGGACACCTAATCTTACCAAAATGTCGGAGCCTATGTAGGTTGCATGTGGTAAGTTCGGGACCACGAGGAACGGGTGATCCAGTTCTCGTTGGTTCCAGATTAGTTTCAGGTCAATGATCCCTATTGCGGTCATTACCTGTTTATCGTTGGGGTCTAACGAAAAGCGGAAAGCCTTTTTGTTCATATCTAGACCCAACTGTTTCTTAACCAAGGTTCCATAGACAGCTTGGCTGATCGCTGATTTCTCCGTCCAAGGAGATAGAACAGCATCATCGGTGTGGGATCCTTGGATCTCAACACCTTTGACTACCTGTGGTAGGTAGTGTTCAGTGAGTGCTGACTGTTTCAGCTCGCAGAGGAGGCTCTCTTGTTGGGCCTTTTCTGCCTCACCTGTTGCTGAAGGTTCACTTACCGGGATTGTGCTCTCGTTGGAGGATCCCTTTGTGCCTTCCGCGGTACCTGCTGTTAGACAGTCAGTGTCACCTTGTGTAGGCATATCGATCGGCAGTGGTTGGCTCACTCTGGTCCACATTGTTTGATCGCCATAATCTATAATCGCGTCAAAGCGGTTTATAAAGTCTTGGCCAACCAAAAATGGGAATGAGTCAACGGTGGACACGTGTACCGGGTGGTATAGCGTCATTTCACCAATCTGCATATGAACCATGGCTATAGCTGTAAGGGTTGTTCTCGTCTCTGAGAGTCCCTGCAGTACTACAGCACATTCTTTGAGGGGTATTTCCCTGTCAACCCCGCTAGCGGCTATCCTTAGCTCCTTCAACAGTGTGGGAGACATAATGGTTATGTCAGCCCCACCATCCAGGAGGGCCTCTTCTGTGAGGACCCCTTCTAAAGTGATTGACAGGTAAGCCTTCTTAGCGGGCCCCTTCCTGATAATGTTACACAGGAACCTATCAGGTTTTTTCCGACGTGTGTTACGTCTACCATTGTCTGTGTGAATTTCATTCACCTGTACTGGTAGTGCAGTCACACATGGGTCTGAGTGATCGGTCTGTGACGAGTCATTGTCTTTGGTGAGTGAGCTTACCCCCCCTTTTTCTGATGAGGGGCTCTCGGACTCTGTAACAATGATGTCATGGTTACAGTCAACGTCTTGTTGACTGTCTATACCCTGATTGTCAGCATCCTGACCATCAGTATCTTGGCGACTGTCAGCAATCGTGGCATTGCTGTTATTTGTGTGTTCTGAGTCACTATCAATGATAGTGCTACACATCACTCCAGGTTTGTTTTCCTTGTTTGTTTTTTTCAAACTTTCTAACAACCGACGTATGTTCTCCATCTCTTCTGAAGACAGAGGTTTAGGGCCTTTTTTCTGGAACTTCTGTGGGTTTTTCCTCGCCCCAGACTGTTCAGTTTGAGGTGCAGGAGCTGGCGCATTGCTCGGGGGTCCTCTCTGGGACCACCCTCTTTCATATGAGTCTCCTTGGGACCCATATTTCTTTTTCTTTTGGAATGCCCTCCTTTTTTGATGATGGGGTTCTTCCTCTTGATGCGGCCTGTACCACTTAGGGTCTCTGGACCCCTTTTGGTCTTTGTTCCAGCGGACACCTTCACTATGCGGTCTGTCAGGTTGGAAATTTTGCTTATTCTCGGCTTCCTTAAAAGAGTGAGCTGGCGCTCTTGCTCCTTCAAGGTCTAGCGATTGGTATTTGACCTTTTCACCAGGACACACCTCAAAGGGTGTCTTGTTTGGTGTGCGACCTGTAAAAACATCTATCGCGCACTCTCTTATGTCTTCGATGGACCTCCGTTTATAGTTTGCGCTGACATGTACTTTCTCTCTTATGTCAGGGCAAAGATTTTTGCTGAAGATATATTTAAACCCTATCTCTTCCTCCATCTCTGGCTCGCATCTGTCACCGAAATAGGCACGGAATATTCGGTCATAATATGACCTCGGGTGCTCATTCCTACCTTGCTTGATGTCGGTTGCCGCTATGATGCCATCGGGCCCCGTGCAAGGAGTATACTCCTTTATCAGCGCAGCACAGAGAAGACTGTAGTCATTCATTACTGCGTCTCGTTGACGCTTCATGAAAGCATGCACTGTCCTGTCCGAGGTTAACCTTATCAGACAGATTTTATCATCAACTGTAGCTTCTGGGAAGCGTTGAAGCTGGAAATCAAGGTCATCGAGATAGATCTTGGTTTCGTGTGAGCCCATTGGGCCAGGAGCGAAGGTTTGAATGCTTTTCGCCATATTCCGTAGTTCAGCCATTGATAGAGGTATTTGTGGGTTATTATCAGATCCACCCACCGGTGCATCCGGTGGGATTGTCGGTTTTAGAGGCCCTAAGGGACGGCGCGGTGGTGTTGGTGTTCTAGGCGGAGGTGTTGGAGGGAGTAGTGCATCGGGCATGGGCGGGGGCGGTGGAGGAGGGAGTGGGTCATCAGGTATGGGAGGGGGCGGCGGAGGCGGGTTGTTCTCAAGGTGTTTACTCATGAGATCCAAACATTTTCTCTCTTCTTCAAAGAGTTTGTTCATTGCTGATGCACGCTCTATTCGACAACTGTTCAGTTGGACTTTTAACCCATCATTTTCACGTTGTAACATCATGTGCTGTTCTTGTGATTTTCTATAATCCTCTTGCAGCCTTGTGTACCGTAGTGATAATGATTCCAGGGTGTCCGTGCATTTTTCCAGCGCGTCTCGTGCCTCCCCACAATCCGCCTGAAGCGACTTGTATTGATGGTAATACTTATCCTTCTCCACCACACATTTTTCCAAATCATCTTGTGATTGGTCAAAATCCCTTTTTAACACTTTGCATTCTTCGTAGAGACTACGCGTTTGTTCAGCGTTGCCAATACTCGACTGTGTTAAACTCTTTACCTCCTGCTGTAAAGTGGCAACCTCCCTTTGTGCTGTTAAACATGATGTAGAGACAGCCCGGCGTACAGCAGTTTCAAAGTCTAGCTTGGCCTTTAACAGAAGGCTTAATTTAGCCAAACGTTTATCTTTGTCTGCTTTCTTTTCAGCCGTTGTGGTTCCAGCTGTTACAGTTTTTAATGCTCTGTCCACATCTGCTTCCTCCATCAACTGTGTCTCTTCATGGTAGTTTGTGATGGGCCCTGTGAGTGAAAATAAGGCACGTTCGATCCAATCTGCTTTGGTCGGGTCGTGGCCTTCAGTTGGCCCGGGCTGCCCCGTATCCGTGGTGTCAGGGGTCTCACCCTCTGCGCCTGCCATCTTTTATCTGGAATTTCAGTGAAAATCAAAATAAAAGATGCTCTGTATTCGTTACTCTAAACTTTTCACTATTTGAAATAAACAGGAAAGTTTAAATGTGCACAGGATAACTGTGGAAGGTGATGTGTCAGAGAAAAGGAAGAGAAAGGAAAAAAATTTTTAGTTATCTGGAGTGAAAACTGTACTTTTGTTTGTTATTTTAAATTCTTTTGTATTTAAAATAAGCAAAAATGTTAGTCTGTACCTCTGTTATTCTAAATAATTTATTTAAAATAAACAGGAGTTATTGTTTGTGTACAGAACAAAATTAAAAACTGGTGACTCACCATAAAAATGCTGACTTTTTTATGATGTTTTTGAGAAAGCTCATCTGTCAACGTCTTTTAACCAACAGGGGGCAGCTTCGAGTCTTAATGTAATCACGAGGAAACTGATTTTTCTAATCAGTATTTAACCTTTTAGATTTAGTTTCTAGTGTGTCCGTGATAAACGCTCGAACCACGTTCTTGTCAGAGACAAATCTATGTTGTTAGACAGTTTAGATGGCTTGAAATGAGTGTTTAAACTCTCAGTGAAATCTCAGTTTGTTCTGTCAGCGTGTGAACTGCTTGTCACCCGAAATGCACCAGGAAATGACGACACAAATAGGCGGGTCGACGCAGCGCGTCACCAGCTCTACTGCTGCTGAGCGAGGCGGAGCTCGCTACACAGATAAGTGACGTCAACCAATCAATCACAGCGTTTGTAGTTCATTCCAAGCATTCATGGTAAATGTAGTTTCTTACCTTCGACCAATGAAGTACCGGAAATGACGACAAAGTGGGTTGGTCGCAGCGGCGTGCGTTCCCACTACAGCGAATCGGCGCTCGCTACGAGTGATTGACAGCTCACAGCTCTCGTTTCATCCAATCACAGCTCATAAACAGACAAGCACGACACGTCTTTCTAACGTTAGCTCGCACAGCAGACCACAACTTTGTAGACTCTTAAAACAACTCAAACGCTACAAATTAACTTCCCAAAATTCTGAAACATGCGGCGAACACACCTAGACAGGCCAACTTAGTTACGCTCAGTAACACAGCACTGCAGCTGTTGAACAAACACGGACTCTCTCGGAGCGCGTCAAGGTCGGTTCTGGTCCACTTTCAGTGGGGCAGAAACTCGGGTCTGAACAGAACCACTATCCGACAACGTTCTAACAGTAATATGCTTCTATGACCTGCCCTAACATGTAAAATACCACAACAGCAATCTTGTAGATGTTAAATTAGCTTTCAGGCTTTTGACTCGGCGGTCAAACAAAGCTTTGTACAGGAGTCTGCGTGAACTGGACCGAACAGAACCAGAACCCCCACAGACCACGGCTGACAAAAACTTCACCTGAATGCTTCCAACAGCGTCTAACAGAGTTGAAACGATAATAATCTCACAGCTTCAAATGATAAAAACATGCAGAATCTGCCTGCTTTGAACACTTCCAGCCAAAATTATTATCCTCAGAGTTTAAAACTTGGATCCTCTTATGCAAACATGACGTTACAGTTCATGAGAGACCACAAATATATCAATAAACTTTTAGAACCGGTACGGGCCACCAGATGTAAAGGATTATGAGGAGGTCAATATTAATACTGACCTCTTTACCTTAATTAATTTACTTATTCAGATTGAATAGTAAATTCACGGATTCTTTTCTTTTTCAGTTTACCCAATATTTCTGTGATCTTTATGATGGATACATAAACAGAGCTATAGAGTGACAATGGACACGTTAACTTAGCTTGATATGTCACAGAGACACTATCATTTATTTAAAATGAATCAACTAAATTAACACCATTACACTTGATTGACAGGATTTCACTTTCTTGTAATTTAAAACGTCAGCACACTTAAATTCAACACAACAGACTTCAATACTAGATGTTAACATATTTAGTCTGAGGGCTCTTAGCTTAAAAATATAGTTTCCAGCTTGAAATAAGGAAAGGAGAGGAGGAAAGATTTAAGAAGAATTGGGAGGTTAAGAGAGGAAGTTTATCTTGCATTTATGAAACCAGATGACACTCTTCCGTACGCGTCCAGCTAAGATATCATCACACCTCCAGCAAGCAAACAGCTGCTCCTTTACCTTAAGACGTCCGCCTTGGTTCTGGTAAAGAACTGTGATCAGCTTTAGACTGACGAGTCGTCGGTCCCGCAAGTCCAAGCTGGACTCCACGCGTGTTTACCTTGTCGGTGTCGGTGATACTCGCTTTCGTCGGCAGAAGCCGTGGCAATCGTGGTTTTTTGGCTCAAGATAAATTATTCCAGGAAGGAATAACAAAGTTTGAGCTTACGCTCATTCGAAGTGGACTCATAACAGCAAGTTATCAGTCCCAGCTGGATGACGAAGGTCGTTAGCTCTTGACCAAGCGTACCACAGCCCTTTGGGAAGGTTCACATCTCTTTCGAAGCTCCCAGCAAACTCTGAAGCGTTTCCGCCCAGTTAGAACTTAAAAAGAGACTTAGAGAGGAGTTCACTTGCCTTATCAGACCCAAGGTTACAGCCAGCAGCAGAGAGAGATTTGTTTAGGAAAAGACACAGCAAGCTGGAGCCCTTTCATGAAAAACAACGGATTACTGTCTTCTGACTTTCTAAACAAAACCGTCCGGTCTCTGTGACCCGAGACTTCACCTTTAACACAGCAGTGAACACAGTAATACTCTTACAGAATAACACAGCTTAAAAGCACACATCATGAAAATGACAAAAGTTATTCTTTTGATCACATCAGCCTAAAATCAAAGATAGAAATAGTCTCTTTTGGTGACTATATTTATCAGATTACAGCTAAATGAATGATCTTGTAGTAAATGTCTTGCTTTACTGAGAGGTCAGTAAAGGTCATCTCTGGAACAGTTCAAAAACCTTAGTTTGACCCTGGGTAGGTCCCCTACACTTCCTCCCTCAGCACGTGTGCGCGTGCTGGGTTAATGTTCGAATGCAGCACCCCGTGAAGGTGGGCGGTCTTTTGATGAACTGCAGCCTGAGCCCATGACGTACCGTCGACATGATCCATTCATTTGGCAGACACGCCCTCCAGGCCTGCGCATGCGCCGCGAGCCTGGAAGGCATGTTTATCTGTAGTTTATTTTGTGTGTATGCGGGAGGGGTGGCCTTTGGCCCCTCTCATGTGCTCCCGAGCAAGCTGGTCTGCCCAACAGAGGACTTCACGAGGTCTGATCGTTTCAGGTAGCACTCGTGCGTCCTACTGCGGTTCATAGTCTGACCTAATAAACTGTGTTTCGTAAAAATGGTGCTCGAGTCAAGAACCCGGGCAGATTGTGCTTTGGTACTTTTAATTTTGTGTATGGGTGAAACAGTGCTTGTTTTTATTACACAAACAGTAGATGAGTCATTTTTAGAGTGCACGCACATGTCACCAGCTCCTTGTAATGTGTTACTAACGAAGTCTGAGCTCAGAGAGTTCGGTTCCCGTACCGCATGGGCGGGCAAACCTGTAAAATTATGGATTTGTCCTGCTTCATCAGGCCCAAATCTGTTTCCCACCTGGGTTCATTGAAGAGGTCCTAGGCCGAGCCGCCTGGCGTTGAAAAGGTTCTATGTCTCCAGCAGGTCTCTTCTGCAGAGGGCGACGTATGGCCTCGCGGGGGGGGACAAAACTTTTCCTTGGCAGCCCCTCACAGAGGGCTTCCGCCTGTTTACGCCTTTGCTCCAGCCTGACCTGGATGCGCTCCAGGGCTCCCCCGAAGAGACCTGTCGGCTCGATCGGGTGTTGAAGAAAAAGGGACCTCTGGCCTTCCGGGAGGTCCGTTAAAGTCATCCACAGGTGGCGCTGAGCGACAACCATTTCCGCCATTGCCCTGCCCATTGCGATGGCTATTGTCCCCATCATGCGGAGCACAAAGTCAGAGGCCCTGCGGGCCTCCTCCAGGGCCTCTACTACGGCCTGTTCGTTTACTGTTACCTGGAGCTCCTGCAGCTTTTCTGCTAGGTACACTTGTATCATGGTCGAAGCGTTCATTGCACGAGCAACGGAGCCCTGAGCCCGGTAGCACTTGTCGAGCTGTTTCTCCGAAGCGCGGCAGGCCTTGCTGGGCAGTGCTGGTTTCGCACCCACTGTAGCGGGAGCCAGATGAGCCGCCAGGGCCTCCTCTATCTACTGGACGCTGGCGAGTCCTGCTGTCTCCATCCCGGCGACATCCAGGAACCGAGAGAGCGGCAGCGTCATGGGAGCTCCGGGTTCGGCCAAGGTGCGCATGAGCTCCATTAGGAAATCCAGAAGGATGGGCATTCTCTGCCTCGTCGTCGGCTGCTGTTTCGCGTAGAGATAATTTCCCGCCAACCTCGTAACCTGTTGGCGAGGCGTGGGTCTGGCCACGCGACTTGCAGTGCTTCCGCGGCCATGTGGCACAAGTCGAATAGAGCAAGGACCGAAACGTCCGACTCTGGCAGTACTTATGCCAGGTTCTGGGAGGAATTCACACTTTCCCCTCGTAACCGTACTCGGCGTCTTGGTCAGATACTTCGGGCGTTAGTCCCCGACCGGGACCGACGTGTCCAAACCATTTCCTCCCCGACCGTTACATTCTAGGTCTGTGTTCTCTAGCTCCGGTTCGGGAGTGAGTGGTTCTGTTGGGCCTGCAGCCCCCCGCACCGCAGCCTTTTCCATGGCTCTGGTCAGTGCGTCTGCACGGCGTTTTCTCACGACCGCCGGCATTCAACAGCAGTGTGAGCAGGAGTCGGGGGATTCCAGCGCTGTTCTCACCTGCAGAGTACCCAGGCAGACGGGACAGGCCCGTGGGTGTCCGTCGCCGATAGGGAGTAGCCTCAGCCGATGGGGCAGGGGCGCGAGCAAGGGCTCGCCATCCTGTTGGGTTTCTTCGGAATCTTTGTCTTCCGTTTTCCCTTCTCAGGGGCCATGTCCGAGAAGCATCGAGGTTATTCCTAGTTTTCTTTTGTTCGAAGATGTCTTCTCCGTCGTGTCGCTTTCGCTGGCTAGCCTGCTACCTGTTAGCAAGAGACGTTGTGACGTAGTTAGCGTCGTCGAGCGAAGCAGCTGCGGAGAGAGAAAAAGGCTTTGAGGTTAAGTAGAAAAATGTTAGATTAGCTTTCGCCAGCCCAGGAACACGCAAGAAAATTTCTCTGTACGCTCAGCGTAGGGAGCAAGCTCACCTCTAGTCGAGCGATGTGACAACAGAGATGTCCTACGAAGTTCAGATATTTGCGAGGTGAATGGCAAAAAGAGACCGTTTGGATGGGCGTCCGCGTCTTAAGTACCCAGAGGGCGGGGCTTCTGGGGTGATGCTGACACCCCTTGCCATATAGGCATGAATGTATTCCTTCAGGTAATTGCGCGGGGACGCAATTTTCCATTGCAATAGTGGTGCACCAAGTGACTGACTGATAAGGAAACTTTCTTTATCCTCCCCTCAACACTGATTGTTTGAAGCTAGATTCATACTTGACGCGTCGTGCAACGTGCGAGGGTGCACGCTCCAAAAGTGACGCAATTTCACAGTCCCCGCCCCTGCGCGTTGGCCCAGCGCGTGGGATTAGCGCGTGTCGTGCACCTCTGAATTTTTGAAACTCCGCAAGCCTCTGCGCGCGCGGTGGGCGCTACGATTTGATT
>JBBPBX010091497.1:0-13924 GCA_038048925.1 Garcialebias charrua
CCTGTCACCTCTGCGTTTAAGACGAGTTCCTGGAACTGTGAGAAGTAACTGGTCCGCTGACCTCAGAGAACGTGGTGGGACATACGGCTGTAGCAAATCAGAGAGATGGGGGGGGCGAGACTGTTCAGCGATTTGTAGACATACAGGAGAATTTTGAACTGGATTTGAAGATGAACCGGTAGCCAGTGCAGGGAGGCCAAGACTGGTGTAATGTGCTCTCTTTTGCCTGTACTGATTAAAAATCGGGCTGCTGCATTCTGGACCAGCTGTAGTCATGCAACAGTGGTCTGACTGATACCAAACAGGAGTGAATTGCAGTAATCAAGCCTAGATGTAATGAATGCATGTATTACCGTCTCCAGGTTTGGACAATATGCGCTTCAGTTTAGACAGTTGCTTCAGCTGGAAAAAACAGGATTTAACGATCATGTTTACATGACTGTTGAGTTTCATGGAAGGATCAATTATCACTCCCAGATTTGTGAATTTCTGTTTTTCTGACAGGGCTAGAGCAGAAAGGTCGATGCAGTGGTTCATGATTGTGTCGTTGGGAGAGAACAACATGGCTTAAGACTTCTCAGGATATTCAAAGAAGCTGCTACCACAAACAACAACACATGTCTCCAGGAGTACTCAGCAGTGATGGGAATAACGGAATTACAAATAAACGGTGTTACAAACGGCGTTATTTTTTTCATTAACGGGTAATCTAAGTAGTTACTATGTCTATCGTTACAACGCCGTTACCATTACAAACACTAAATGGGGGTACGTTACTTTTGTCTTCCGCTCTGGCTCTCGTAAAGCTACTTGTTTTCTTTTCCCCTTGGTGAGTAAGGAGGACGGAGCAGAGGGGAGGGAGGGTGGAGGCAGCAGAGGGGAGGGAGGGGTGAAACAATAAGGATGATGCTGATTGGCTAAGATAGAGTGTCAGGCAGAGGTCAGCCAATCAGAGGTTCTGTTGTTCAGTTCACACACGCAGCGCTGCAGGGAGCTTCAAAGCTGAAAAGTGAAGTCCTACAGCAATGGCGAGTCTGGAGGGAAAGTTGGCGTTTTCAAAGTGGAAATACAGAAACTACTTTACTCTCCTTGAGGTAAAAGGCAAGAACGTGCATGTGAAGTGTACATTATGCCCCGGAGGAGCGAAGTGTTTGTCTACGTCCGTCGTAATCTGATCTGATGAAGCATCTCACAACTCACAGGTAATTCAGATTTTCAGTACTGTTTTAAAAGTACTCCATACATATTGTTAAAATGGTTCTTTTGTTTTTAAGAAAATACTTGAAGAACCAGTTGTGTGAGGGTTTGATTTTATTTTACACTACAAAGCACTTATTTTAACTGTTTACTTTTATTTCTAAGAAAACACTCGAACAGTACAGTGTGTACATAGAGCTGAAAACACAATTGTTATATTATTTTGTTAACCTGTATTTTGTAATGAAGAAAAAACTTCCCTGGTATGTCAACCAGTCATGTTCTGTTGAGGTGCTGTAAGCATTTCTACTTTAAATCCGTAGATATATCTAAACTTAAACCAACCAAACAAACAATAGTTACTTTCCCTGGTAACTAATTACTTTTATAGTTGAGTAATTCAGTTACTAACTCAGTTACGTTTTGGGAGAAGTAACTGGTAACTATAATTAATTACTTTTTTAAAGTAACATTCCCAACACTGGTACTCAACGACACTGTATGTTCATACATCACCAAGTGCATTGATGATGTAACCAACCTCAAGACCATCACTGTTCGGGCTAACCAGAAGCCATGGCTGACAGCAGAGGTTTACAGACTCCTAAAAGCCAGGAATGCTACCTTCAAAGCGGGAGATCAGGTGGGCCTGAGGGCAGCCAGAAACAACCTGGCCCGGGGCATCAGAAAGGCCAAGAAGCAGTATTCCAGGAAAATAGCTCACCGTTTCAAGGACAGCAAGGATACACGCAGTCTGTGGCAGGGAATACAGACCATCACAAACTACAAACCATCCCCCCAGACCTGTGACAGCTCAACCTCTACGCTGAATGAACTGAATGAGTTCTTTGCTCGGTTTGAGGCAAGTAACAGCACACCTGCACATAAACTCCCCCCCTCTCCTGATGGCCAGGTGCTGGCGCTGTCCTCAGACAGCGTAAGGCGATCATTCATCAAGATTAACGCCCGGAAGGCCTCTGGTCCTGACAACATACCTGGTCGTGTGCTGAAGGACTGTGCAGGGGAACTCGCAGCGGTCTTCACGGACATCTTTAACATCTCACTGAGCCAGGCCATCGTCCCCACCTGTTTCAAAGCCACCACCATCATCCCTGTCCCAAAGAAGGCAACGCCCGCATGCCTCAATGACTATCGCCCAGTAGCACTCACCCCCATCCTGATGAAGTGCTTTGAACGGCTAGTCATGAAAAGCATCACATCTGTCCTCCCTGCCTCCCTGGATCCCTTCCAATTTGCATACCGACCTAATCGCTCAACCGACGATGCCATCTCCTCTGCCCTCCACACAGCTCTCACACATCTGGACACGAAGGACTCTTATGTTAGAATGCTGTTCATCGACTTCAGCTCGGCATTCAACACCATCATCCCCCAACAGCTCATCCTTAAACTGGACAGTCTGGGGCTGAACACCTCAATGTGTAACTGGCTGCTAGACTTCCTGACCGGGAGACCACAGACAGTACGGATCGGGAGTAACACATCTAGCACCATCACATTGAACACAGGGGCCCCACAAGGATGTGTGCTGAGCCCCCTTCTATTCACCCTGCTAACACACGACTGCACACCATCATACAGCTCCAACCACTTCATCAAGTTTGCGGACGACACAACAGTGGTGGGTCTCATCAGCAACAACGATGAGACGGACTACAGGAACGAGGTGAGCCGCCTGGCCTTGTGGTGCGGACACAACAATCTCACTCTCAACGTGGAGAAGACAAAGGAGATTGTTGTGGACTTCAGGAAGAGGGATGCCCAACATGCCCCTCTGACCATCAACAGCACCGCAGTGGAGAGAGTAGACAGCACCAAGTTCCTGGGAGTGCACGTCTCAGAGGACCTGTCCTGGAGCAGGAACACTGCATCACTGGCCAAGAAGGCTCACCAGCGTCTCTACTTTCTCCGCAAGCTGAAAAGGGCTGGAGCTTCAACCCCCATCATGTGCACCTTCTACAGGGGAGCCATAGAAAGTGTACTGACCAGCTGCATCACGGTGTGGTTTGGTGCATGTACTGCATCCTGCCGCAAGAGCCTCCAGCGCATCGTGAGAGCAGCTGAGAAGATCGTCGGCACCTCCTTCCCCTCACTGCAGGACTTACACAGCAACCGCCTCACTCGGAAAGCCCTCTGCATGGCAGGTGATCCCACACACCCACTACACAGCTGCTTCAGACTGCTGCCATCAGGGAGGAGACTGAGGAGTCTCCAGGCTCGAACCAGCAGACTGAGAGACAGCTCTGTTCATCAGGCAGTCAGGATGCTAAACACTCTGCCTGCTCTGCCTCCCCTCCCATTTGAACTGCCTTAACACAAAAAACTTTCTCACACATTACCACTCAACACAAAGATTTTAACACTGGACTCTGTGTCATCAAACGGGTTATTCACTAAACTCTCGGTCATGTGCTCATTCAGTTTGCACTACTTCTCATATTTGCACTAATGTTTGTATTACATTACTGCCTATAGTCATACTACTGTTTACATTCACTGTTTACATTTATTAATACTGTTTACATTTATTACTACTGTTTACATTTATTACTACTGTTTACATTTACACTACTTTTATATCTACACTACTGCTGATACATATACAGTATTCTCTGACTAGCCTTATTTAAGGATGCCCAATGTGCCTTATGTGCCTTACTGCATATGCCACTTTGCCTCTATACCAACATCAACTACCTCATACATATACTGTGTACATTAACTCATATGCTGCTTTGCCACTCTTTGCAAATGTCAATGCTAGAACCTTCAGTTTATTTTATAGATATACTTTTTATACTTTTTATACTACTATGCAAAAACTCAGGACAGTATTACACTTTTATTATTTCATTTTATGCTTATGTTTATTAAATGTTTCAGTGTTTTAGTGTTTAAATGGTTACTGTTGCACCGAGGGACTGAGAGAAATGCAATTTCAATCCTGTGTATGTCCTGTACATATTGCAGTTCTGACAATAAAGTTGACTTTGACTTTGACTGACTTTGACTTGACTTTTCATTGAAACTTAAGAAATTTAAAGCCATCCAGTCCCTGATGTCAGCCAGGCAGTCGAGCAGAGGTTGAATAGAGCATGTACCATTGTGTCTTAGGGGAGGAAGTAAATTTGACAGTCATCGGCGTAGAAGTGGAAAGGTATGTTGTGTTTCCGGAAAATGGCACAAAGTGGAAGCAGGTATAAAGAGAATAGGAGGGGACCCAGGATGGACCCCTGCGGAACCCCTCATTTAAGTGCTGCTGCTGCAAAACTAAAATATTTGATGGAAACACAAAAGGATCTGTCAGTGAGGTAGGATCTGAAGCAATTGATGGCTGACCCTGTGATGCCCACCCACTGCTTCAACCTAGCAATGAGGATCTCATGGCCAATGGTGTCAAAAGCGGATGTAAGGTCCAATACGACAAGCAGCACAGAATCACCAGTGTCTGTGGATAAGAAGATGTCATTAAAAACCTTCAGTAGGGCAGTTTCAGTGTTGTGAAGAGGTTTAAAGCCAGATTGGAATAACTCTAGGATAGCGTGATCCTCCAGGAAGTACTTCAACTGGGACTCGACTATTTTTTCCAGAAATGTAGAAACAAATGGGAGTCTGGAGACAGGCCTGAAGTTGGATACGACTGAGGGGTAATTTTTTTTTTTCAGGAGAGGTTGAACAACAGCATGTTTAAAGGTTTTATAAACTGCTATTCACAATAACAAGAATGGAAGGACCTAGAGTAAGAAAAACCTCCTTTAGTAGCTGAGTGGGTACCACATCAAAGGGGGAACCAGACGGTTTCAAGCTGCACATGACCTGCTCCAGAGAAGACAGAGAGATTGGTTCAAAATGGTCAAATACAGCAACAGATTGAGGTGAGATGGATGGATCATGAGTTGGAAGAGAAATGAGAGCCCGGGTGGTCGCAATTTTTACTATAAAGAAATGTAGAAGGTCCTCGTACAGCTCAGTTGAGGCTTTTAGAGGTGATGGTTCAGTAAGGTGGAGAACAGAGTTTAGGGTAGAGAACAAGTTTTTACTGTTTTCTGATGACATAGACTCCCTTTTAGTATTTGAAAAGAGACCTGCAGCTTGTCTTTCCTCCATTTGTGCTCCGCCCTCTTTCACTGCTGTCTAACGATCTTAGTGACATCATTCAGCCAAGGTTCTGCTCCAAATTTTGATTTTCTAGTTTTAACAGGAGCAACATGATCCAGAGCCTTTAAGCAGACAGAGTTGAACTGGGATGTCAGCTCCTCAGTGGTGGAGAAAAACAACAGGGGCTGAATTATCATTTCACAGTCGAAAACATCTGTGAAACGTGCGGCAGTGAAGTGGTTAATGGTCCGGCTGCGACGTGCAGGAGTGCAAGGCTTAGGAGTTAGACGAGGGAGGGTGAACTCAAATCGGACTGGCATGTGGTCTGAAAACACATTACAAATTTTGAGCTGAATTTATTGTTGTTGGATGTTGTATTATTGTTAACTTTATTATGTTTTTATAATTTGATAATGTATATAGACTTTCTGTTTTGGCTTCTGGAGGAGGTAGTGGCTTTACTCCTTTCTTCCCTGACCTCCCTCCCCCCCTCCTGTGCGGCTTCTTGTCATGTCTTGTCTGTAGCTCCTCAGAAAGCACCTCGAATGCAAATTAAGATGGATTGGTGGTATGGGCAATCAACTCAAGATTTCAACAAAAGGCAAGGCACGGGGGAGCCGGCCCATCCCCACAGACTGACCGGGAAGATACGCCATGGATTCCGTGAGCGTCTCGCTCTCTGTGTGCTCTGTGGAGGAGGTGAAGAATCTGGATTATATTGGATTTACGAATGGCAGCGCTTTGCTTTTTGGCGTTTTGTGGAGCACTGGCCTATCGGCAAATGAGGGAGACTTCAGCAGGACTTAATGCCTGGAGCACCCGAAGTCTGATCTGCGCCGTGACCTAGATAAATCAGCTGTTTACGAGCTAATCCGGAAGGTGAACAGATCACCACGGCTTGGGACTCTGGTCATCGCTGTACTGGTCAACATCTGAGGGTCATGGATTGGACCAGTGGAAAAAGTCCCGAATTGGACAATATTTGGATCAGAGTCGCCCTTACAGACTCAAGGCTGCTGAAATTACACTGTGAGCCTGAAGTGAAAATATTTGTCATCCTTATCTGACTTCCCTAGACAGCCTTGGAAAAGGCTGGATATCAAATTTCTCCTGAGATGTGTTTACTGAAGACAAACAGCTGCTCCTATCGCTACAACCCCCCCCCCCCCGGTGAACTTTTTCTGTGAGCGTTATCGGAGGCCGGCTGAGAACATCTTCAGGACTGTTGCTATCTGGAATGACTCATAGACAGAAGTCCCGCTGCCTCAACCTTAAAATGCAAATGTGATCTGTCTTAACATGTGATTGTCTTAAATGTGCTTCTGGTATAGTTTTTCTGTCTCATATGGTGTCATGAAAGACCAAATGTGATACATCTTTTTTTAATACCAACGCTGTGACCCTCATGGTTCTTTCCTTGTTTTCACACCTTTGACCTTCATCCCGATATGGATGGGAGAGGCCGCGTTGAAGAACATAATGTGATATGATGTCTCATGTGGTCTGATAGCAGCAGCTTCACACACTCGCCCCCTTCCGGATGACTGTGAGTACATATTCACGATGTACTGGTGCAAACTTGTGCAATGTTAATCAAAGTACTCTGACTCTGACTCTTTTTGAGTGGCACTAGATCAATTCTTTTTTATTTTTACTCTTTATATGGCTTACGGTAACTGTAAAGCACTTTGGTCAGCTTTTGTTGTTTTTATGTGCTACATAAATAAATTGACATTGACATTGTGTTCCCACCGGGGAACGTTGGGGGTGGGGGGTGTATCCGTTATTATTGGATGGGGAGTGTTGCTATAGGACATTTAGTCCCTATACAAACAGTGACAGAGTCTAGTTTACACTGCTAGCAGTCAGTCAGACATCTTCAGGGTTAGAGTCAAACTCTTCCAGGACTGCTCTGTCATTTAAATATACTCATCAGGAAGAAGGAGCATGAGAAGCTCAAGAAATACCATGGACTGAAAGAGGAAATACAGAAATAGTGGAGACAAAGTGTCGATAGTCCCAGTGGTCATTAGCACTTGGTACTGTGGCCCCCAAACTGGAAGAATGGCTCCACTGGATCCCAGGAACAACCTCAAAGATCTCCCTCCAGAAGAACACAGTCCTAGGAACAACTAAGATACTGAACAGAACCCAAAAACTCATATGTCTGACCTGTCTCACGGTCATTGTGAACCTGCTTCCTTTCGTCAGCGAAGGCCCGGAGCCAGCGTTGTTTCTGTTCAGGTTTCCTGGTAGACAGGACATGAACTTCATCACCAGTCAATGACCGAAGCTTCAGGGCGTTCTTCACAGTGATGTTAAAATCTTTCTCCTTGCCATCTTCTATATCTGTCACCTCCATTTTATCCATGTCCACCCGACCCTTGTAGTACAGAATGTCCCGGCGCAAGAGATCCTGCAACGAGAAGACGTAAAACCCAACTGAGAGAAATTGCAAAGTGAATGTCAGGTGTCAACAGTTTCAACAATTTCCTGCAGGACTAATGAAGTTCTATCTTATCGTATCTTATCTTATCTTAAATAAATGATAAAAGTTGCTGAATTAACAAAAAATTAATTTGTAAAGCTAAAACAAGTAGAACAATGGCTAAATATGCAGAACAAAGACTCTTTGTGATTGTTAGTGGTGTGCACGTTCACGTGCACAGCAGAAAGACACCGCTGTCAGGCACATGAAGACGTTTTAAGGTTTCTGAGACCACTGCACTCTGCTCTTGGGTTTGGATGGCCAGGCCTGAGCATGTTGGGAGTGTTTTTAAATGTTCTCCACTTGTAGACTGTTCCGGACAGTGGAAGAGGTCATTTCAAATTGTTTTAAGATTTTTCAAAATCCCTTATCAGACTCAAATGTGAGTAAAAGTGGGGGTGTCCTAATGTATTCCACATCAAAAACTTCCTTTTTTAAATTTACATTTTACAAAACGTTTACAAATGTCTTTTCTTTAGCTTGAATTGTTTAGATACATAGGATACATCTTTCTGTATTGTTAAAATTTATTTCACACATGTCCAAATATGGTATGAAAAATTATCAAAAGGGGTTCTAATTTATTGGTATGACTTTTACACCTGAAGCCAAAAGACACCATCACAAATTAAAAAATTCTGAACAAATTTGAGAAATATCAAACCAATGTATCGTATAGTGGATGTAACTGATTGAAATACCTTTTTGCAATACACCATCTGATGGTCAAAGAGAAAAAACATTCTCTGCTGACTCTTGGTCTGAGGCTGGGACAGTTTGGTCAGCTCCCCAGAAAAGATGAGTTCAGAACTTCTGACGAGAACATCTTCACCCTGGGAAGATCAAATCAAACATTCAGAGCTATAATGTTGTCAGAGTGCTCACAGTTAGTGGTACAAAGGGAGACATCCAAGAAGAAGAAAGCCTCAAACCTCCCAGTCCTCAATGGAGCTCTGCCACTGGGCGATCTTATTGATGTTCTCAAGGCGCCGTTTTCTCTCATTGATCAACCTGGCCACGTTCTTCATGGCATTCAAGGCTGCCTCCACATCCCGGTAGTCCCTGAAGAAATAAGATAGAGAATAAACTTATTACAACTATGTTGTCAATAAATCCTCTAAATGCACAAAACAAAGCATTTTATAGGTATGCCAATAAAGCCTGAAATGAATTATTACTATGTGCCCAAGAACTTTGTGTCCAGTAAGCAGGAAAACAGGAACCATTAAATGCTTGGACCGTCTGTGGTGCTGCGTAAATGAATAATACCAGTCTTGATAATGGAAATTTCATAGTGTGATTGCACAGAGCCCATCACACTGTGATGCAATTTCATCCACTACCAGGAGATGGAGAGGAGCCAGGGGGTGGCCAATGGTGGCCTTGGCCACAATAGATTAATCTTCTGCCACCCTAATCATTTGAAGAAACTATACTTTTATGTAATATAAAAACTAGAAAGCATGGTTTCCTCAAATGACAGAAGTGGCTGGCTTACATTCATATGGCAAGTATGGTAAGTTAATATGCTCACAAGACGAAAGGACATATATGGTCGAATACATCTTGGATTTTGACTTGGCAACCTATTTTATGATAGGTCCTTTTCTTGTGCCTCGATGCAGCCACACACCAAAATGGAAATTGGTATCTCACTTGTTTTTGAAGTTATCGTACACTCAACATGCACAAACTGAAGGGGGGGTCAGGAGGACGGACAGAACAGGGACAGAGGGTATATCCAATTCCCTCTTTTCACTTTACAACTGGAGACAAAAACTAGGCGGTGGCAGTAATGAAGTGTTTTATTAAAAAAACTACTGAATAGTCTGGTTAGTGTTAAATGTTAGTTTCTGCGGAAGTCAGGTTTGCAGTCACCTGTGCTGGGGGTTGGTGTATTTGAGGAGCTCTGCCAGCTGTAATGGATACTTGCAGATCTTCTGAACTGGAGTGAGCAAGAAGCCATCCAGCGAAATGTCGATCATCTTCTGAAGCAGCCGGCAGGCCTCAAAAAAGAAAACATACTTGTTGACCTTCATCAGCCTGGAGATCTGGATGCAGGCATTGGGGTGGTTGTTGCAGTACTCTGAATAGATCTGGAAATCAGTTTGCTGTGAGGTGAAAACAACAGGAGCAAGATTTGTAATGAGACGACAGATTGGACTGAGAATTTACACATAAACTAACGCAAGGAACATTTAAACATATAACTTTTTTTAATAAAGTGGGTAAAACAACAAACATAACGCCACTGAGGAAAAACACTCAAGAAGCATCAACAGTTTAAGCAAACCATTTTTGGCAGCCATCCATAACACTGCCCAATACGTATCTTGTAAATACTCTTTAGTATAGTAGTAAAGGGCACAGTACATACCCTTTCAGTTACACAGTACATATGAGGTACATAATAGGTAAGAGCCCAATATGTATCAGATTTGTATCTTGAAATGACCACGTAAATACCTGAAATGTAACATTATATATATATATATATATATATATATATATATATATACATCGAAGGTATAAGGTATTTACCCAGTAGTTACCAGTTCTGTCTTCATTATGTACCCCATACATACTCCTTGCAAACCGCATATGTACCTTATACATATTCCATGGGTACCATGTACGTACATACTGCATGGGTACCAGGTAAGTACATACTGCATGGCTACCAGGTAAGTACATACTGCATGGCTACCAGGTAAGTACAGTATACACCCCATGGGTACCAGGTAAGTACATACCCCATGGGTACCAGGTAAGTACATACTGCATGGGTACCAGGTAAGTACAGTATATACCCCATGGGTACCAGGTAAGTACATACCCCATGGGTACCAGGTAAGTACATACTGCATGGGTACCAGGTAAGTACAGTATATACCCCATGGGTACCAGGTAAGTACCATATACCATAAGTACATGGTTTATACTCACTATATACCAGGTAAGTAAATATACAGTGCATATTGGGCTGGGTTGCTACACTTTTTATTGTAATTTTTCATTTGTTAAAATTCCTGGGACAGCATAATGTAAAAATAAATCCCGTGCTTTCTGTCAGTCTCCAGATTTATGATGGTTTTTGTTCAACAAATCAGCTTACATGTTCAAGGAAGCAGCAGCCGATCTCGCTGAGGTGGGGCTGCTCCTTGTTGAACTTTTTCTCCAGGCCTTTCAGAAACCTCCTCTGGAATCGGTAGATCTCTTCTATGTTGCCAAAGATTGTGCGGACATGCTCTTCCGTGAACATATCTGTCCTCTTACGACACTGTTTGATGTAACCCTGAGCAAAACAAGGAGAACAAAAAGAGTCAGAACCCACCGGACCTCCATCCACATTGGTCCATCCAGTTTCACTAACTGTGCATGTGCACTTCACACTAATGGTACTTTTAGACTCACCATTGAGCCTAGCATGTATGAGTTTGGACTGTGGAGAATGTTATGCTTGATCACATATAATATACGTAGCCAGATTTGACATAATCTTTCTGTGCATGATGTACAACACATTTTCAGGATTAATCATCTTTTATCACCAAATTTAGCTCAATGTCTATAAAATTACCCGAGTTAAAGATGTGTTTGTCTTTGCTAAGATGGATTACATCACTGCCTATAATCATAATACTGTTTACATTCTCTGTTTACATTTATTAATACTGTTTACTTTTATTACTACTGCTTACATGTAATTACTACTGTTTACATTTATTTACACTACTCTAATATCTACACCACTGCTGGTACATATACAGTGTGCTCTGAACGGTCTTATTTAGGGATGCCCAATGTGCCTTACTGCATATGCCACTTTTTGCCTCTACAACAACATCAACTACTACCTCATACATATACTGTGTACATTGACTCATACGCTGCTTTGCCACTTTGCAAATGTCAATGCTAGAAACCTTTAGTTTATTTTAGTTATACTTTTTATACTCTTTTTTTATACCACTATGCAAAAAAACTCAGGACAGTGTTAGTTTTACTATTTTTATGCTTATGTCTATTATTATATGTTTCAGTGTTTCAATGTTTAGATGTTTACTGTTGCACCGAGGGACTGAGAGAAACGCAATTTCGGTCCTGTGTATGTCCTGCACTGTACATATTGCAGATCTGACAATAAAGTTGACTTTGACTTTGACTTTGACTTAGCTGTGGTGGCTCATGTCAACAATAAATGCCAAAATAATTTAACAAAAATATTCTTCAGTTATTAGTGCTTGGAATACAGTATGTACTGGTGATGAGAGTCAGCAATTGCTACAGACAGTTTTAACTTAATATCTGTCACCCAAAAACCCCTATGATGAGTGAAATAAATGGACTAAGTTTTCCCTCGCCCGGACGCGGGTCACCGGGGCCCCACTCTGGAGCCAGGCCCGGAGGTGGGGCACGCTGGCGAGCGCCTGGTGGCCGGGCTTTTACCCATGGAGCCCGGCCGGGCACAGCCCGAAGAGGAGACGTGGGTCCCCCTTCCCATGGGCTCACCACCTGTGGGAGGGGCCAAAGGGGTCGGGTGCAATGTGAGATGGGTGGTGGCCGAGGGCGGGGACCCTGGCGGTCTGATCCTCGGCTACAGAAGCTGGCCATTGGGACATGGAATGTCACCTCTCTGGTGGGGAAGGAGCCTGAGCTAGTGTGTGAGGTTGAGAGTTTCCGACTAGAAATAGTCGGACTCACCTCAACGCATGGCTCTGGCTCTGGAACCAGTTTCCTTGAGAGGGGTTGGACACTCTTCCACTCTGGAGTTGCCCCTGGTGAGAGGCGCCGAGCAGGAGTGGGCATACTGGTTGCCCCCCATCTTGGTGCCTGTACGTTGGGGTTCACCCCGGTGAACGAGAGGGTAGCCTCCCTTCGCCTACGTGTGGGGGGACGGGCTCTGACTGTTGTTTGTGCCTATGCACCAAACGGCAGCTCAGACTACCCACCCTTTTTGGAGTCCTTGGAGGGGGTATTGGAGAGTGCGCCTCCTGGGGACTCCCTTGTTCTACTGGGGGACTTCAACGCTCACGTGGGCAATGACAGTGAGACCTGGAGGGGTGTGGTTGGGAGGAACGGCCCCCCTGATCTGAACCAGAGTGGTGTTCTGTTATTGGACTTCTGTGCTCGTCATGGATTGTCCATAACGAACACCATGTTTAAGCATAAGGGTGTCCATATGTGCTCTTGGCACCAGGACACCCTAGGTCGCAGTTCGATGATCGACTTTGTTGTCGTCTCATCTGATCTGCGGCCGCATGTCTTGGACACTCGGGTGAAGAGAGGGGCGGAGCTGTCAACTGACCACTACCTGGTGGTGAGTTGGCTCCGATGGTGGGGGAGGATGCCGGTCAGACCTGGCAGACCCAAACGTATTGTGAGGGTCTGCTGGGAACGTCTGGCAGAGTCTCCCGTAAGACGGAGCTTTAACTCCCACCTCCGGGAGAGCTTTGAACACGTTCCGAGGGAGGCGGGGGACATGGAGTCCGAGTGGGCCGTGTTCCGCGCCTCTATTGTCGAGGCAGCTTATCGGAGCTGTGGCCGCAAGGTTGTTGGTGCCTGTCGTGGTGGCAACCCTCGAACCCGGTGGTGGACACCGGCAGTGAGGGATGCTGTCAGGCTGAAGAAGGAGTCCTATTGGGCCTTTTTGGCTTGTGGGACCCCGGAAGCAGCTGATAGGTACCGGCAGTCCAAGCGGCATGCGGCTCGGGTGGTTGCTGAGGCAAAAACTCGGGCGTGGGAGGAGTTCGGAGAGGCCATGGAGAATGACTTCCGTACGGCTTCGAGGCGATTCTGGTCCACCATCCGGCGTCTCAGGGGGGGAAAGAGGTACGCGACCAACACCATTTATGGTGGGGGTGGCGTGCTACTGACCTCAACTCGGGATGTTGTGAGTCGGTGGGCGGAATACTTCGAAGACCTCCTCAATCCTACTGGCACGTCTTCCACTGAGGAAGCGGAGCCTGGGGACTTTGGGTCGGGTTCTCCGATCTCTGGTGCTGAGGTCGCCGAGGTGGTTAAAAAGCTCCGCGGTGGCAAGGCTCCGGGGGTGGATGAGATTCGCCCGGAGTTCCTTAGGGCTCTGGATGTTGTAGGGTTGTGTTGGCTTACGCGACT
>JBBPBX010091500.1:0-13923 GCA_038048925.1 Garcialebias charrua
ACTTAAGCCCGAGATACACTCGAGCGTCCTCACGATACGCCTATACGCAGCGTACGTACGCTGTGGCAAAAGCGTAGCCCCGCGTAGCCCCTCAGGGCACGTACGCGCAAAAGTATTTTTTTACTACGCATACGCGATGCGCGGTGTCTGAACATAAACTTCCCCGGCGCCGGACTGTTTTGTATGTTACACAAATTAAATAAATTCCCCTTCTTTATCGCTGATCGGGCCTTTTCTTTTGTTTTTTTGCCTAAAGTCAAGTAACCGCTTCTTCCTCCGTTCACTCGATGATTGAAATGAATGAATTCAGGTCCTACCTGGGTGCGCAATGTTTTAAATATTCCCTGGTGGGCTGTGTGCTGCAGGAAAAGCGCTCCCTGTTATTATTTTTATTTCTGAGAGAACTTTTTATAACATATATAGTAGAAACACCGTATCAGAACACCGCAGAAGTCTGAGCGAGCTGCTCATGATGCATTCTCGAGGTTTCACTTTCAGCTGACTGAAGGCTGTCAATCAATTCAGTAGGCGTGTCAGCAAGTGACCAATCAGCGAGCTCAGTTGAGTCCCCTCCGTGCGCAGCAGCTCATATTACAACAAGGAGAACGCGAGCGTTTGAAAGCTGATAGTTTCTGAAGTATAGCAGCGAAAACGTACGCACAAAATACGCGCGTATACGCGCGTATACGGAGGACACTTCAGTGTATCTCAGGCTTTACACACAGTAGAGAGCAGCCAAAAGATGCCTAATGTATGAAGGCAGAAGTTCTCACAAGCATGCATTTTACTGAGCATTTCAAGGGCGTGAATGAATTACGTTCCCATAGCAATAGTGTTGCACCGAGTGAACCTGACTGATAAAGGGAACTGAAAGAAGCTGTTTATGTTAAGAGAGAAAAAACTGTCTCTTAACAGAGGGGGAGGTCTCAGATTCCAATTTTTAAAAACATATAATGTAGCTTTAGGACTGATTCCCAGCCAGTTTTCACACCTGATGGGAACAGAGAGGCCTCATCTGTGAATTAGACTAACAAAGACCTTAAGAAACCCCTACTGTTTAAGGTGTGAGGTGTGATTTGTCAATCTACATATGTATGTGTGTATCTTATCTCACTCAGCCTTTATAACCTGACCCCACACTCACGGCTCTTTGAATTGAGAAAGCTCCTTGGACGAAGAGCGAAACGTCTTCTGTTACAAATAAGTCCAGTTGTTTCTGTATTGAAAGTTTTTTTAAACTCCAAGTAAACTGTTTCCCCACAAAGCAGTACACTCATTAAGTGGACCAACCAGTTTTCTGGAGATAAGAGGGTTTCTGGGGGCCGTCCTGTCCCCCGTCGACTCCTCCCAGGCAGGCAGCCACAGCCAAAGTGGTTCAAGGCAACAAAGTTCATGCTCAATCATCCAGGCACCAAATCCAATAATGCTCAGTCAGGTCATCTGGACATTGGGTCATATAGTTTGACCAGGTGGTTGGGTCAGTGCTGAGCTGAGGCATACTTCAAACACCGTCATGTTTAACCATACGTTGACTGAGTTGGATCCAATTGGAACTCTACTTTTTTGTAAAAGCACGCAGGCTTCATCTTTTAAATACTGGTTAACAACTGCTTTCTTGACAATTTCAGGGACAGCATCAGAACATGAACTCCTAATAAGAACGGCAAGGATGGAGGGTCCCACAAAGAGAAAAAAACATTTGAAAAGTTGAGATGGAACACGATTGCTGAGGGAACCTAAAGGTTTCAACTGACTGACCCCCAAGATAAAGCGACTTGAATGTCCTTTAGGCAGCAGAAGGAGCTACAATAGACTATATGCCACGGGGGGTTGTGACGTACTTCCGATAAAATGCAACCCACATCCGCCACTTCCGGTTCCTATCCACTGCCGTTGTTGTTAGCGTTAGCTCCTAGTAGCAGACCATGACAACGACCCGAAACGGGAAGCGGCTGTGAGCTACCGGCACTACAAGTGAGTTCCGTTGTGTCCGCCCACCGGTGGGTACAGCTGTTCCGTTCCCCCGCCGAGGGGGGGTTTGGGCGACAATGGATCGCGGCTATCCGAAGGGGTAACGTCGCTATTGATTTATATAGATTTATATGTGTATAGAGTTATTATTGGTGTGTATGTAGATGTTTTATTAAATGTATTTACTCATTTATGTTCGAGTCATTCCCGCTAACTGGAAGTGCGCCGTCTGGGTAATGACTGTGGAAGTGCTGGAACGGAAGTCCGTGGCATATAGTCTATTGAGGGGTCATGTGCAATAGAGGTCCTAAAAATGGAACCTTATTAATAATAAAATTAAATAAAAGACGTGAAGGAAATTTCACAGAGAGCTGAAGAGGCCTCAATATTGAGCCTAAGGAACACAAAGAGCTGACGCAAAAACATTGTTGGATAATAGTGGTTTTTCCAAATAAAGTCAGCAAACTATTTTATCTTAGTCTCTCTTACAATCGTTTGCAACGGAATCAGATGTGGTGCTGATTATAAACCAAGCTGACCCACGTCTTACTCGACTTTGGAATTTCTTAAAGGTGACTTCAGCTGCTAAAGGAAGGAAATGAAGCCTTAGCACAGCACAGTGTTGGTAAGGGTTGATGCCTCAGTGCCAGAAATTACACATCAATATGGAACACAGCCCTCATCATTTAGGCTGTACACGCCTGACTATTAATGGCCTGATTCAATGTGGAACACAAATATTTCACCAGTGAAATCACTAAAACAACTCTGGCTAAAATATTTTTTAAATACATCAAGATAACTGCATGAAGGCTCTAGTCTAAAGTCTGAAACACAGACCTTTCTTAGCCCCTGCAACAATAGGATGAAATCAAGGACATTAAAGTTCAGTAACCTACAATATCAACACTACATCCTCAGTTAAAAAAAAGTCACAGATCTAACATTGTTCTGTGCAGAATTCCAAAATCCTTTGTTGCATCTTACCCATCGTAAGGTTTGTAGATGTTGGGAAAACTTTCATTGATTTTAACGTCTGATCCAGGCCAGAAGAAAGTCCCAGACTTCAGACCTTGGTACCGTGCCGTGTGCCAAACCTGCCGAAACAAACCGGAAACTAAATAATCAATTAAATAAAAAATCAACAATCAACTTTTATGAATGAAAACAACATTTTACTTTTATTGTAGATAACTTTAAGTCAAACCATTAAAAAAAAATATGAGCTAACGATCAGTTTTAAACATGAAAACTTCATATCAGAAATATTAATTTATGTCTCTAGAAATAAGATTGAGTAAAGAGCAGAACTCACGGGTTGCCCGAGGTACCAGGCGGGGTTGTTTTTCTCAGAATTGGACAGGCTAAAGCTAGCATTGAACACGGGGTCGTACATGTTGTTGTCAATCAAACCGTTGGATTCTGGATACAGGCCCTGAGGGAGGAACCAAACAAAGTGAAGAACAGATTTTTGAACATCATCCACTTCATTAAATAAACTTTGAACACAGTTTTAGAGTAAATATGGATTGATGATTGATTTCAACAGTGACCCACATTATAATTTAGTAACTGCTTATTGTTATCCTGCATTTCCAGAAGAAAAAAAATGCTTATAGAAGGCTGTTGGTTTAACAAATGATCAATGCCTTTGCTATTCCCTCAAGGTTTTTTTTTTCTTAATAGTGTGAACGCTTAGGAAGCATAATTAAAACGTTCATCTCTTTCAGTACAATTTATAATTCATGGTATTTGTGCAATTTTAGCTTTTTTGAAATATTTAGCCTTATCTGCCACTTTATTTTTTCCTCATAGAAAATGAATTGAGCTCAGCTTCCTTCTGCAAAATTAAACTTTTTTCCAGCTACGTTCAGCTGTTTCTTTCAGTTTTGTGCTCCTTTCAGATTCATTCTGCTAACTACAATTTTTTTGTGCTTCTTCTACCTTCTTTCTGCTGATTTCAGCTTGTTATGCTCCTTTCAACTTATTTCTGCAAGTTTCAGCTATTTCAACTGTTATTCAGCTGTTAAAGCCAATTTTAGCATTTTCAGTTAATTCAACTTTTTTTAATTGCTTAAACTTTTTCCAGCCTAATTCAGCAAACATATCCTCACTTCACTTGCTTCTGTTAATTTTAGCTTTTTATTTTATTTTTATTTTTAGCTTTAATTCAGCTTTTTTGGTGTGCAAATTTCTGCTTTTGTCAGATAGTTTTCACTTTTTAGTACTGATTTCTATTTCTTTTCGCCTAATTGGGCATACTTGTGCTCTCTAAACTTACTTCTGATAATTAAGCTTCTTTCTGCTTTTTAACTACAATTCAGCTGTTTTGTTCTTGCTAATTTCAGTCTTTTCAGATAATTTCCTCCTTTTGTACTCATTTGTGCTTCTTTCATCCTTAACTGCGCACAACTGTGCTCTCTCTACTTCCATCATGTAATTTAAAGTGTATGTGACATGATTTTGGAACTTTGCAGAAATTGGCACAACATATATATCTTGTATCATTTAACTATGTTCGTTGTTGCAAACAAAATGATAAATTATTGAAAATTTGTTTCAAAGTGAGTTTAAAATTAGCGCCGTGTTTCTTCACGGGACATCCGGGTACTTCCGCTCGCTACTTTTGTGACGTAGGCATAGGAATGTCTCCTAGAACGCCTCTTTTACATAATAATGGCGCACAATATATAAACCGACTACTTTAGTAATCTAAGTTTAGATTTGAGCGATTTGTCTTCAGTTTGGGAAGCCGAAGTTAGTTCAGGGGGTTGAACAAGTAACAGCAGGTTCTGCCTTACCTTCAGGTGGAGCGAGGGGGGCTCCGAGGGGGACAGCTTTGTTTGTTTTGTCCAGTCTTGACGAAGTTTTTCATCTTTTGGGAAAGTGAAAAGGCTCACTTGTTCACTGATGATATTAGAACACCCAAATGCGACACAACGTAACAGCATTTTTCAAGTTATACAAAAAAAGGCAATTTTGCAGACAATGAATATGCGTTATCCTAGCAGACGCAGACTGACATTCCTATGCCTACGTCACAAAAGTAGCAAGCGGAAGTACCCGGATGTCCCGTGAAGAAACACGGCGCAAATTTTAAACTCACTTTGAAATGAATTTTCATTAATTTATCATTTTGTTTGCAACAACGAACATAGTTGAATGATACAAGATACTGTATATATGTTGTACCAATTTATGCAAAGTTCAAAAATCATGTCACATACACTTTAAGCTTTTTTCAGCCTTTTCAGCAATTTCTTTCTATTTTCAGCCTTTTTTGTTTCTAATTTACTCATTTTTGTGCTAGTTTCTGCTCATTTAAACTAAAAATACTGCAATAATCTGGTACCCACAAATTACGGGTATGTGTTCTTTCTGCTTTCTTCTGCAAACTTAGGCTTGTTCTTCCATTTCAGCTACATTTCAGCATCGTTTAGCTAATTTCAGCTGTTTTTCAGCAAGTTTTTCATCAATTATTCACACTGCATTTTTGCAGGAAATACAATTTCTCTAGTTTTATTTTATTTTTTGCAACAAATTCCCAGACAATAGGACATTTTCTGACCAGTGCTGAGTCATTTTAGCTAAGTCTACTGAAACTTTTAAAATGCATCATAACTGCCAACTAAGCATGAGTCATTGCACTTTGCATACAAGGCTGAAAAAACAAAAAATTTTTGCAATGTGCAACTTATTTTATTAGCAAATCTTGAGTACTTCCTTGTATTGATCTCAGAATTCTTCTTAAAATACCAGCTCAGCAGAAATATGAATCGTTTGATGCCATTACCGTAACAATCGTGTAGTGATTAGGAAAAGTCTTGCTTGGAAATGCTGCCTGCATGAACGGAGCTGACGTTCCACATTTTTCTGTAAGACAAAAGCAGCTTCTTGGCCTTGAGACATTCCTTGGAATAAAATGTTCAGTTCGTGTATCACTGGCAACTGACCAACACTTGTCATAACTATTCACACTTGAAAGAAAACGTGAAAACTGGGACAATTTGATAACGTTCAAGAGATTCAGTGGAAAATCCAGTTGCTACAAGTCTAAAAGTTGCTGCTAGTAAGGAATTATGGTCTATTTGTCAGAAGAGTGCACAATTAGAATTATGAGCCACCCTTTACAGCCTTTAAAGAGATAGTCTGGTCATTTTTGAAGAGATGTTCTGTTAATCAATTATTAAAAATTGTGACCTAGAGCATGAACACATTTCTCCCTCCAGGTCCAGCCATACAACGTTCTACTCTCTGCACACATGCATTGTGGGGTGTTGTTAGGCTCAACAAACTAAACACATCATTACATGTAAAGTCTAAATGGTTAATATCATCTAAAGCAGCATTCCCTCACACTGTGTTGTTTTTGAGAAAACTGTTTTACTAACCATAAAAATGACGTAAAACAAACTTTTATTTGGCTAGCCATTAGCTTTGCCTAAAGGAAGGCTTCTTTCATAATCTGTCTCCTGTGATATGTAGATCCCACATACACGATGATGTATTATCAGCAACTATTTGACAAAACTTCACTTTAAAATAACTGCATCCCTTGATTTATTTTTAGATCGAAAAGTCCTTTAAAGAGAAAAGGGGATGATCAACGGAAACAAAAGGGACGAGCTCTTTCATTTTCAATGCATAATTTGGTTTCCCTGCAATAAAATCAACAAGATCAGAAGAACCAAACAAAATGTGGTTGACATTAACTGAGTTTATCCAGAACAGGGACGAGAGTGCTCCACGACTGCAAGTACTCCGCCCTCAGTCCATCCAGGGATACGAGGAGCAGCGGCTGACGCTTGAAGCTGTAAAGAAAACAAAAAGTCAGACAGGAAGAGATGCACGAGCTAGAAATGGACAAACATGCATAGAGTTCATGTTACTGCAGAAAAAGGAGCTTTAACAAGGGATGTGCAGGGTTGACTTTAAAATTCTGATTACCGTATTCCTGATTAAAAAGTGAAATGTGAGCAATGTCAAACACCAACTTCAAGCTTACGCAATAACAACAACAAAACATAGCATTGCACATTTGTGATTTGTAACAAGTTCTTCAGATCATGAAACTGTTAGGATTGTAAAAACTTGTGTTTTAAATGGGCAAAAACAAATAACATAGATGCCCATTGCACTCCTTACCTGGCTGGGCATTTGGGGGTTGACAGGTCCTCGCAGACGTCCTCCACCCACTCCTTCTCTTCTACAGCAAAGAAATACAGAGATCAATGAGCAGATGCTGTGTTGTAATACTGAATGAATCTTAATAAGAAACATGAACAGGTAGGGAGGGGCAAAGTGTACCACCCCTTTGCTTTAACTCTGGATAATTGTCACTTGCTCAACTCTTCTACACAAAAAATCCCCAACAGATAATGAATCTCTGTGGTGGTGTATGAAGCCAGATGTTTCCCATTTGCAGTCCCTAACCCCCACACAGGCTGATTTGATTGTTCTTCCATGTATCTTGTCTGCTCCTCTGTCATGTGGGGTACCCCAGGGTTCAGTTTTAGGGACTTTGTTTTTGTCTTTATATCTACTTCCTCTAGGATTAATTTTTACAAAACATGCATCTCCTTTCATTGTTACGCTGATGATTGCCAAATCGACGTGGCTTTAAGGCGAGTTGATGCTTGGTCCATTAAACCTCTTTTATCGTGTCTCGAGGAGCTTAAAGCTTGGATGGCCCTAAACTTCCTGCATTTTAACGAAAAAGACTGAGGTACTTGTTTTTGGACCTATTGGAGCATGTCCGAGCCTTCCAGTTGACTTAGACCCCCTGGCAATGTACGTGAAATCCACAGTTACAACCCTTGGTTTGAAAATATGCTTTTAATATCTTGCAAAAAGAGCTGAAGCTCTCAACCTCAACCTGTCTAAGAGGCTTTAAACATCTTTTAAGTTCCTGTCAAAAACCAATGCCAACATATTCCTTTTTTTTTTTTTTTGTATGTTTGTTTATTTGTTTTTTTCTCACTGGCTCTGTAAAGAGGAGCATGCGGTTATTCCCGCTCCCTGTTCACCTCCTGCTTTTTTGCTCTCTGTCTATGTATTGGAGCAGCTCCAATTTTTACACAGCTTCTGATTCTGAAATGAAAACTGAGAAATGTGTAAACTAAAGAAAAGCTTTGTCTTTCGCAACAGTTTGAAACAATAATCCGTGCCTTCATTTCATCACGGCTGGATTACTGTAATTCACTCTATCTCAGAGTCAGCCAGTCCTCACTTACACGTCTGCAGCTGGTGCAAAATGCTGCTGCACGTCTTTTAACAGGAACACGTAAAAAAGTGCATCACCCCTGTCCTAGCTTCTCCTCACTGGCTGCCCGTGTATTTCACCTGGTGACATTCCACGTCCCAATAGCCAGCTTCTGTAGCCAAGGATCAGACCGCCAGGGTCCCAGCCCTCGGCCACCACCCATCCCACATTGCACACAACCCCTTTGGCCCCTCCCACAGGTGGTGAGTCCATGGGAAGAGGGATCCACGTCTCCTCTTCAGGCTGTGCCCGGCCGGGCTCCATGGGTAAAAGCCCGGCCACCAGGCGCTCGCCAGCATGCCCCACCTCCGGGCCCGGCTCCAGAGTGGGGCCTTGTGGCCCACATCCGGGCGAGGGAACATTAACTCCATTTGTTTCACTCAACATAAGGGGTCTTTGGGCTGCACTTTGTCTGGACCCTCACCTAGGACCTGTCTGTCTTGGGTGATCCTAGGGGCATGAAGCCCCTGACAACATAGCTCCTAGGATCATTGGGACACTCAAACCCCTCCACCATGGTGAGTTGGATGCCCAGGGAGGAGTTCACACAAATCTTTTAGATTTCACACAAATCTAAAATGTATTATTATTATAAGTGTAACATTTTATAACTAACTTGAAGTGTTGCACTTTGCTTTGTTTTTCATTGAGCCAAGGGAAACTCCTGTGTGTGTGGCTGGTTGTTCCACCCACGCATCAGCAGGAGGTTTCCTCCATCCAGTTTTCTTTTTTACTAAATCAAATGAGCAACTCGACCAGACTGTCTTGTTTCTGTTGCATAAAACAATCTCTACTAAAGGTCAAGAGACTACTGGCAGCGCACACACCCTTTGACTCATAATGGAGATAGAAAAGGTGTGACCTGTAGGTATTACAGGAATTACTGATAAACTAAGTCAACAATTTTAAATGTTTTATGATCTGGAGACAGTTATAAAAAGACAGGAGACAGAACTGGAAGTGGCAGAAATGAAACTGTCCGGGTTCTTCTTGGGCGAGACAAGGATGGATGAAATTAGGAATGAGATCATCAGAGGTACAACACAGGTTGAACAACTGTGAGATGAAGTTAAAGAGGACAGTCTGAGATGGCTTGGACATGTCCAGAGGAGGGACAGTGGGTATATTGGTAGAAGGATGTTAGAAACGCAGCTGCCAGGAAAAAGACAAAGAGGAGATATATGGATGTAGTTAGAGAGGACATGGAGGTAGTTGGTGTGTGGACAGAGGATGCAGAGGAGAGGGTGAGATGAAGGAGGATGATTCGCTGTGGAGACTCCTGAAGTGGGCACAGCTGAAAGAAGAAGACGTTAAAACTGCAAAACCTCATACTTTGCCACTCAATCCATTTCTTTGACTTGTTCAGTCTAAATTAATTTGGAGTAAAAAAAAATGCTCACTACAGTATAATGACTAAGATGGCGGCGGGTGTGGCAGTGCGTGTTGGAGGAGCTGCTGGCTCACAAACAAAATCTGAGATTCTTGTTTATAAAACAACAGATGGGAAAGTTATTATAGAGGATGAACTTCTAAACTTTATTGCCATCAAAATGAGAACTCTGTCACAAGATGAAATTGTATTGTTGGTGTCAAACAATTTCTCGTCGGAGTGGATTGAAGAGTCCAAGCGTGTACTATTTGATCTCTGCACGACTTCTGTCCGATGCGTCAAGCACAAAGGCTCCCAGAAGGACATTAATAATGTTAAAGACTGCCTAAAGGTGCTTAATGAATGTGGAGAGAACATTCCCAGGTTTGTCTCACACTACCTGGACGAGCTACCACCTGTCGGGTTTGGTAACATGGACGCGTCAGCTCTTCTCAGCCGAGTGGAGCAGCTGAGCAGGGAAGTGTCGAGTCTGAGGGAGGCCATGAAGACTCAAACAGGCGTGAGTGAACACCTTGGTGCATGTACTGCAGCTATGGATCGCAGGTTGGCTGCTGTTGAGAGCTTTTGCAGCCCACCTGGGCGGATGGATGGAGCTGATGCACCTGCGCCACCTGTGCGGATGTGTGGAGCGTCAGCACCTGCGCCACCTGCACGGATGGACGTGCGGCTGCACGGATGGACGGAGCGGCTGCACCGGAGCCACTCGGACAGCGTGAGGAAGCGCTGTCCGAGTCTCCATCATGGAGCACTGTTGTGAGGAAAGCAGTGAAAAAGCCTGCGCGTCCTCCAAACGCAGCAGCGCAGCGCAACGCGCGTCCACAAAAGGAGCAGCGGAGAAATGTTGGCATATTTGGAACTGGACCCGATGACAACATCCCAGTGATTAGAACCAAACTGGTGAGTGTGTTTGCAACTCGGTTCTCTCCAGAGCTTGATGCTGGCACGCTGTCCTCTTATCTGTCTGAGAAACTGGAGAAACGTGTGACGTGTCGGAAGATCGACTCGAGTCACAACAGATGTAGCTCATTCCAGGTCACAGCAGAGTGCAACGAACTGTCTGAGATGTACGAGCCACAACTTTGGCCAACGGGGGTTTATGTTCGCCGTTATTTTGAGGCACGTAAACCCAGAGCTGACAGGGACAATGTTGCACTCGTGTCAGGGGGCGGAGCTGAGCTGCAGCGCTCTGCACCTGTGGTTACACCTGACGCTTCAGGAGAGCAGCCGTGCACTAGCACGGATCAAACTGCCACAGCATAAATGAGCATTAATGTTGTGTCATATAATGTGCGTGGGCTGCGCGTTGGCCAAACAGAGGCAGATAAATCACGTCGTCTTGTGGTGGATGAACTTCTCAAAAAATGTGATGTTCTGTGCGTTCAAGAGACTTTTTTATCTAAACAGGACCTGGACAGACTCAACTCCCTGCATGAAGACTTTTATGGTGCAGGTGAATCTACCACTGACTTTAGCACTAAGTTAGTGCGGGGCAGAATTTCTGGGGGCGTGGCAGTTTTGTGGCATAAAAGGTACGATCAGCTGATTAAAGTGATTAGACTGGATGTTGACTGGGCTATAGGAATAGAGTTCAGCTTCAGGGATAAAAAGTTCATTATACTGAATATATATACACCTTATGAAAGCCCCGAGAATGAAGATGAATATCTTAATAGGCTGGCATATATTGTGTCATTTATTCAGGACAATCCATCCACTTGTTTTTTTATTGTGGGGGATATGAATGCTGACGTGACAGATTGTAAGTCATTATTTGCCAATCACTTAAAGCAATTTTGTTCCAGCAATAAGTTGATCCTATCCAGTGAAGTGCTCTTGCCTGTAGATAGCTACACTTACATTAGTGAGGCTTGGTACACAACTTCGTGGTTGGACCACTGTATCTGCACGGAGGATGCACATACCTCTTTAAAGACCATCAGGATTAATTATGAATTTGCAACATCTGATCATATCCCTGTCTCCTTGTCTATAGATATGGGTAATCTACCAGCCCTTTTGCCTGAAAACAATGACAGGCGAGAAGGAAAAATAAATTGGGACAATCTGACTGAGCAGGAGCTGAATCTATACTGCACCCAGTCTGAAACCTTGCTGAATACTATTGTTTTGCCAAAAAGTGCAGTGAGATGTTCGGACATGAACTGCAAAAATACGCAACATGGCACAGAGTTGTGCTCTCTATATGAGGAAGTGTTAAAATCACTTCTTATCTCAAGTAGATCTTTGCACAAAATTAAAAAGCATCAAGCCAAGCCAGGGTGGAATGAATATGCAAAAGAACTTCATGCTGAAGCCAGAAGGGCTTTTAAACTGTGGGCTGAATCAGGCAAACCTACACATGGTCCAGTATTTGATTTTAAGAAGAGGACAAATGCTAATTTTAAATATGTTTTACGATTTATTAAGAGGAATGAAAACGCACTTAAATCTGAGTCACTTGCAATGAAATTACAACATAACTGTCCTACAGAATTCTGGAAAGAAATTAAAAGAGTCAATAATGTAAAAACCTCCTTGCCAACAAACATTGATGGTGCAAATGGACCAGATGAAATTATGCAATTATGGAAGGAACACTATCATGAACTGTTTAACCGTAATAAAAGTAATCCCTTTGTGTTGAACGACATAGACAAACATGAAGATGTTACTATTTCTGCACAAGAAGTTGTGGATATTGTTATGAAGCTGAAAAATAATAAGGCATGTGGCGCGGATAAGATATCCGCAGAGCACTTAAAATTTGCAAGCAGGAAACTTTTTCCCTTGCTTGCCATTTGTTTTACTGGGTTTTTAATTCATGGCATTTTACCAGATTCTATACTGTCTGTGATTTTAGTGCCTATTGTTAAGAATAAGGCTGGTAAGATAAATAGCAAAGACAACTATCGACCTATAGCTCTAGCCAGTATTTTATCAAAGGTCTTGGAGAGAGCTATGTTAAACAGAATGGAGAAGTTTCTCCTGACTTCCGACAATCAGTTTGGCTTCAAACCAAACCTTGGCACTGATATGTGCATTTTTGCTCTCAAGGAGATCTTGGATCTATACAATAGGCATAATACCACAATTTTTACGTGTTTTATAGATGCTTCAAAAGCGTTTGATTATGTAAACCATGGGAAATTGTTTCATAAATTGCATGAAAGAGGAGTACCAAAATATCTTTTAAGAATCTTAGTGTATTGGTATGCTCACCAGTCCATGTGTGTAAAATGGGGAAAATCTGTTTCATCGTCTTTTTATGTGAGTAATGGTGTGCGACAAGGCAGCATTTTGTCTCCTTGCTTTTTTAACGTGTATATGGATGATTTATCTAAACTGCTGAATCAATGTAGGACTGGTTGTTGGGTTGGTAATAGAACCATCAACCACCTGATGTATGCTGATGATCTCGTTATATTTTGTCCATATAGTGCTGGTCTGCAGCAACTGTTAAGAGTTTGCTCGCAGTATGGACTGGACTTTGACATCAAATATAATGCAATAAAAAGTATCATCATGATTATCAGGAGCAAAGAGGACACTAAATTATCTTTCCCTGACTTCACTCTGTCTGGCAACATCCTCAAAGTCAGTGAGGAGGTGAAATACTTGGGACACTACATAACCGCTGACCTGTCTGATGACAGGGACATTTACAGGCAGCGTTGTATGCAATATGTACAAGCTAATGTGCTTCTTCGGAGGTTCTCTATGTGCTCAGTGTCTGTAAAAACTGCACTCTTCAAAACATATTGTACCCCAATGTACACTGCACACCTGTGGCGGCATTACAGAAAGAGCAGTATGCATAAACTACAGGTGGCATACAATGATGGCATGAGGATGCTGCTTAAGGTGCCGCGATGGAGTAGTGCCAGCCAGATGTTTGCAAATGCCAATGTACCAACTTGTGCAGCTGTGCTTCGTAACCTTATGTACAGATGTATGTGTAGGCTAACAAACTCTGCAAATAGCATCATCTATACTCTGACCAACCCTGCACAAAGCTCGGTTAGGTTCTATTCAAGTCTGTGGAATCACTGGCGCCTCAAATTATTTGGCAATGGATGAACATTCTATTTTTACTGTGTCTTGTTGATGTTATCTTTTTAATTTTTTATATATTTTTATTTTTGGTGGTGGTTGTTTTTGTTACTATGGACCATATGCGTCTGAAATAAAGTTTTGATTGATTGATTGATTGATATATATATATATATATATATATATATATATATATATATATATATATATATACACATATATATATATATACATATATATATATATATAT
>JBBPBX010091502.1:3394-13923 GCA_038048925.1 Garcialebias charrua
TGATTTTTTTTTTTTTTTACCACTTTGGCTCCGGCTGCTTCAGAGGAGTCAACAGGGGGAGTGGGTGCGCCCCAGAAACCATCTTATCACCATCAAACTTGTTCGTCAACTATATGGATGTGCTGCTTGTGGTACTGTTTGTTGTGGCTCCTCGGACTGATGAAGTCCTTTGGATGAAGGACGAAACAACTCAACAACAACAACAAAAAGAAACCATCCAGATGACATGACTGGACTTTATTGAACTTATAGTAACATTATTTTAAATGTATTGTTGTTTGTCATTGTCATAATTGTCAATGTTACATTACAATATTATTATATATTACAATATTGCATATACATTATCAATGCACCTTGAGTTTGCACTAATCTGTGAATACTAGAAATTAAATATACAAGAATTAAAAAAAAAATTAAGTTCAGGTGTGTTTATTTTTTGTTCAACCTACAACCATCATTTATTAGACTTTAAAATCTTTGCTTCTTGCTATTTGATGAATATGGTATTAAAGGAATATAATTAATTACAAGACCGCTAACCTTTTTTTTAAGCGTTCCGCAACGATGGGCAGCAGAAATACCCTCTGACGGGGCTGTTTTGGTTGTTTTTGCCCCGCAGGCATCAATATCAGCTCGAGACGTTCTCTTACTTTACAATCAATAATCTGAGCACGTGCGCTCGGTGATACTGCACTTAAATTGAGAGCAGACTCCGATCGCTCGGTGCATCAGCGGGGATGCTTTGCAGCCACTCTGACACTTTATTCATGCATTGATTGAGGAATTTGATAGTGAGCAGAACCTGCGGTGAAACCCTGAGTCAGTGGGCTTTAAAACTGCAGGAGAGGCCGAGACGTTATGGCGCTTTAAAATTTATTCACACGTCAGCGTTTAAACGTTGGCGTTTTACATTCAACTTGTTTACATACGGGTTGTATCAGCGAGTTTTTACACCCGCAGGTAAAATCGGTGAAGATTTATTATGGAGAGTCAAAGAATGATTAGAAAGCTGGAAATAAAAACAGATTCATCTAGGTGTGGCCTGCTCATTTATTTATCTGAGCAGCCTCGTTTGAACCAGGAAGTGTGGACATTTTCCTGCACGCAACAAAAAAGTCGACTGAAATAATTTTCCTTTTGTTTGTTTAGTGATTTCTGCACATACCTCTCGTTGTTCTCGGTCAGCTAAAAAGGCTGTTTGGGTTTTGCAGCTTTTGTAAAACTCTCATTTTAAGAGTTTTATTACAATATTCATTTTTCTATTCCAGACTTTTTCAGACACATTTTTTTTTCTTGTCAAACTCTGTCGTTTTTGCGAACAAAACACCTGGAAATTCACTATAATTCACTGAGTTTAAAAGCGTTGTTGTTTATGTAAAACTAAACAATTACCAGTACTTCTGCAACAAATGTATTTCTTCTCTTTTTAAATACTTCACTGATTTATTTAAACATTAAAAGTAATTATTAAATGCAAAGAATTTTTGCCTGAACTAAATATTTTAATGAGAATCTTCAGACTGAAGCAAAATTCAACTTTTTTTTGTTTGTTTCAGGTTTATGCGAGTCTTTATAAAGAAACCTTTATGTACTTTCTGTCATCTTTCTTTATGACAGTACTAATAATACACACTGAATCTAGTATTTAACAACAAACATAAGTAGTAATATAGGAAAGTGCAGTGGGTATGAAAGTGACATTTTTCATCTTTTATTAAAGGTGCAGTCTGCAGTTTCTGTAGAACGCAGCACTTAGAAATATTTTCAACAGGCAAAGCATTCGGATCCCTCCCCCTCAGAGCCATATATGGCTCTGCTCCCCCTTGCTCTGCTGAAATTCAAATTCAAGCTCTGTTTTTATTGGCTGATTCAAATTCAAGCTCTGTTTTTATTGGCTGGTTACAAACTCTGTTTTTATTGGCTGGTTAACGGCGGGTCACTGTGGCTTTTTAGAAATGCTTTTAGTAACACCTGGAGAAGCAAGGGGACTATAGTTTTTTCAAAGATTACTTTGTCTAACATCAGTCTGTCAGGAGATAGTGACAAAGTGAAGAAATATGTTAAAAATATATTTTTAGAAAACTTACAGACTGCACTACAGAAACTGCAGACTGCACCTTTAAAGTCAGTGTGAAAAACATTCTGCTTACTTGAGTTTTTTTTTAATGGTCTTTTTTAATTCATCCTAATGAAAGACTGCAAACCGGCCACTAGGGGGCAGAAGCCAGTGTACCTCTTGTGCTGATCCCCAGCCTGGGTAAATGGTGAGGGTTGTATCAGGAAGGGCATTCATCGTAAAACATGTTTGCCAAAACCATAATGCGAGTTCATCAAAGCCAGTGCTGGGCAGCGCTAATCCAAAAATTTGTTCCGTTATTTCTAAAGCACTTATTGATTTATTTAGGTCCGCAATTTCAAAAGCACTTATGTATTACCAATGCTAGCGGACGCTAATGCTAACACGCTAACCGCCATTTTGAACAGGGCAAATGGCGAAATACTTTTTTAAATCCAGCAGATTTGACCATTTGAACCGGTTAAGCTCAGAAAAACCTTGTGCTATAAAGTCAGCTAAGAAATATATTTTTTCTCAGCAAAGAAATAATTGTTTTTACCGTGTTTTCATGGAAAGTCCTTATCTTCTGTGGCCGTCGCGGCCGCCATTTTGAAGAGGGCAAATGGCGAAATACTTTTTAAAATCCAGACGCGTCGCGTAGGCCGCTGAGAAACATCCATAAGTTCACCCTCCATGTTAAAAACTCTTCGTCTGACTCTTCGAAAACAAGCAATAAGGCTGCAGAGTAACACACTGGCTGCTAACTGAGAGCGCTCGCTCTAGCAAAGAGACTGAGGGGACGCTTTTTTGTCACGGACCACATCCGGCGCTGACAGGATATGGTCTGTTAGCAGTCGTCCGGGCCCGTAAATAAGTTTTTTCGTTTTTACTGATAGATAATTAGTTATTAGCGGTACTGCATTTTAAATAAAAATAGCGCAAATCCGCGTATGAATTATAAAAGTTAGTCAATCCGCTGTAAAGCTAACAAATTGTTTAGGTACGCTACAAGCAGATTAGCGCATTAGCGCTCCCTAGTGGTCTGGCGCCCACCTTTGATCAAAGCGAAACCATACCGGATCGGTCAAGGCCCGGGTTAACAACGACCGCCACCAGTGCTGTTGACAAACGGTGCAGGCGGAAATTGTGCTACTGTTGGTCAAAGATTAGGAGGAAGGAAACATGTCAGGAGACAGAGGGAGAAGAGGAAAGTCAAGATGTAGGACTGATTAGGACTGAGGGTGGCAACTCTAAGGCCTTGTACACACGTAGCCGGATATCAGGAAAACCAAATAGTTTATCATGCGGTTTGGCCTTTCATCCACACGTGAACTCCGGTTGATGTAACTATAAACGAATAATAACAAAAACTCAGACCAAAGTGGAGATTTGAGAATTCTCCGCTTTCGGGTTTGTGTGTGGACTTTCGGAACCGGAGATTTGCGCATTATGTCTGCGACAGATGGTGCGGCGCGATGCTGACGTCGCATGTGCGACAATTGTTTTTGTTTGCCCATTCATTCGGAAAAGTGCTAAAATGTCAACTTACCTGCTCTGACATGATTCAACATTTTCCTGCGTTTTATTAACTTTGTACTCCAACACAGTATTTAATAGTAGTTCAACCTTGCGGTCTGTCCACACAAACAAACCTCCAGGCGCCATGATTCAAAACTAACAGGAAGTTGTGGTTGCTTTGAAGGGTTGTGATTGGCTGATATACGTTTCACCTTTGCACTACACTGCCTCCTATGGGTTGGGCATATTCTTTACAACGCTCTGTGGTGAAAATCACCGGGTTCATGTAGACAATCATTTTCTCTATCCGAACATGTATGTACGGCGATATATTTTTGCGCAGATATTCTTTTTTTTTTTTTCAAACACCAGGCTACGTGTGTATCAGGCCTAAATGTGGGGATAATGACAGGCAAACGTAGAGAGCTGGCTGACATGATGCAGAGAATGAAGGTAGATTTTTCATGTGTCCAAGAGACCATGCTAAAGTCTGCAAATGCTAAACATTTTTTTATTCATTTTCTACATTTTTATTCCGATCTGGAAAACATAAGAAAACATCAGTGATTGGAATAGTAGAAATGTTTTAGTCGATATTAACAAAGTTATGTTCTTCCTTTAATCAGGACAGATTGTGTTTTAACATTAACTTCAGATTAATAATAATAATAATAATTTGTCACATTTGTCATCTGTGTATGTTTCCATACTTGACAGACGAAATTGGTCTTCTGCATTTAACCCAACCACCACCAGGTGGTGCAGCGAGCAGCGTAGTCGCGCTCGGGGAGCTGGGAAAATAGATGTGCACTCATAGACACCCCAAGATGGTGTGCCGTGGGCAGGGTTCGAACCTGGGTCCTTCGGATAACAAGTCAGATTCTCTGCTCTACACCATCTTGGCCCCTATTAGTACGTTTTACCCATAAAACCACCGAAGCTTATACAGAAATGATTGATTTGGTTCCCTAATGATGAAACCACGCAGCCGTCAGAGACACATGAAAGATCAGTTTAATCCTCCTGATGCCCTTGGGTCAAAACAAACCCTGAGGACTCAGAGGTTAGTTTGACCCAAGTACAGCAGGAGGGTTAAGCTGTAGCCCAGTTTTATTTTTACTTGGTTTTACAGAATTTTGAGGCCATTCAGGAGCAAAAAACAGTTGTTTCTGTCGAATTCATTTATTTAATTCAACACCTTCAGATGAAACAAGGAACCATAACTGTTGTGTCTGTAAAGTTTTTTAATGCTCAAATGTATTTTCATGTTAATCAGCCAGGGAAATATAAATGATTGCACTTCTTGGTGTTTAATCTGCTGATCTTCAGGCTGATCTGTCCTCAGTGAAGAAGAATCTCCTGAGCTATGATTTGAAAGAGAACAGAACAAATATGAATATCGACACAGCAGCAAATGAACGTTGTGAAGACTTTGTCTCCGCCGTCGAAGAACTTTGATGTTTGGGTGTAGGAAACGCTCGTCTCATTACTCTCTCTGTCGTGTCTTCTCAGAACCTCATATAGACGGCAGCTGATTACGTGACGTCCTCCTCGCCCTCCTCCCATGAATCCCTGCCTTTGCCAACCATCAATCTGTTGCCATGGCAGCGTTTGGAAAACCTGAAGACAAAAAGGGAAAGCGTCGAGGCCTGCCATCTGCCTTTTCACGAGCTCTTTCTGTTCCTTTTCTACTTCGTTTGAACGGTTTCACCTTTGTTTCTTTTCATTTCTGTTGTGATTTCCCTCGTCCTGGATCTGTACAAAGACGTTCTCTGTGTAATTTTTTTTTAAAGATGCGATCAGATATATGGATAAAATGGATGTGGGAGAAATATTTTTTAGGTAAAAAGGGAAGAAGCACATTGGATTGTTGTACAGCAGAATACTGAATGTATCTTTTCTTTCTTTCTGATCGTGACACCATGATGTGCGTGTTTGACAAAAGTTGGTGCGTGAGTGTGTGCGTGTGTGTTCGTGTGTGTGCTCATGCTTCTCATTTCTGCGTGGCTGTATGTTGTAATCACCAGTGTTCATTTTTAAACCAAACAATAAAGACTTTGTTACAAAATGTCTCTTTCTCTGTGTGTGTGTGTGTGTGTTGTGTTCTTAGCAGCAGGACTCGATGGATGCCAACGCCAGCCTGTCGTTTGAAGTCAGCTGGTCTGTCGAGCTCGACTCGGACCGAAATGTTTCTGCAAAGTTTGGAAACTCGAGTTTGAAAAGAACAGTTCATGCTTTAAAATGATATTTTGATACGAGGTGAAGTTAAAATGTACTCTTAGAGAAGGAAGATGCACTTGAGAGCCCTTGAGTTTAGATTGCTTTTTTTAAGTAGAGTTCTGTGAAAAATCTGAACAAGTAACATCTGACCTGTTGTAGGTAGCTCTTTTTTGGATAAATTAGTTTTTTTAAACTCCGCTAGCTAGACTGAGTGGGTCCAGGACCAAAGTGAACTGCTGCTGCATCTAAACCACTTGAATTTTAAATCTGAATAAGCTCATAAAAACATTACATTTGTTGGAATTGGAGGAGGGGCACTGCACCTCCACATTGAGAAGAACCAGTTGAGGTGGTTCAGTAAGCTGACAAGGATTCCTGTCCGGTGCAACTTGAAGGAGAACACGGGACACAATGGAGAGACTGTCTCTCTGCTGGCCTGGAACACCGTCACCTTGGGAGTCCTCCCAGAAGAGGAGGCTGTGGAGAGAGATGTGTGGACCTCCCTGCTCAAGATGCTGTTCCAAGACTTGACTCCAGAACAAGATGGATGGATGAATAGATGGATGGATGGTTGGTTGGTGGGTTGTGTGGGTGGGCAGATAGATGGATAAATGGATGGGTTGGTGGGTGGATGGTTGGATGGATTAATCAATCAATCAACTTTATTTGTATAGCACATTTTAAAAACCACAGGGTTAACTGAAGTGCTGTACAATAACACAAAAGACAAGTTAATTAAGACCATAAAAACAAATAAAGCATACAAAAATAAAAAATATATATACAGTACCAGTTTTACTGCAGGTGTGTTAAAATGCCATAAAAAAATAAGATCACGTGTTAAAAGCCAAGGAATAAAAGTGTGTTTTTAAAAGAGATTTAAAAACAGGAAGAGAGGAGGCCTGTCTGACACTCAACGGTAAGTTGTTCCACAGCCTGGGAGCAACGACAGCAAATGCTCTGTCACCTCTGAGCTTAATGGATTAATAGATGATGGATGAATGAATAGATGGATGGATGGGTGTTGGATGGATGGATGGATGGATGGATGGATGGATGGATGGGTTGCTGAATGGATGGATGGGTGAATAGATGTATGTATGGATGGGTAGATGAATGTTGGATGAGTGGGTGGATGGGTGGGTGGATGATAGATGGATTAATAGATGGATGGATGAAAGGATGGGTGGTGGGTGTATGGATGGATGGATGGGTGGATAGATGCATGAATAGATGGATGGATGAATGAATGAATGAATGAATGAATAGATGAATGATGAATGGATGGATGGTTGCATGGATGAATAAATGGATGGATGGATGGATGAATGAATGAATAGAAGGATGGTTGGATGGATGGGTGTGTGGATGATTGGTTGGATGGATGATTGGTTGGATGGATGGTGTGTGGATGATTGGTTGGATGGATCGATGGGTGGATGGACAGATGGATGGATGGATGATTGGTTGTATGGATGGTGTATGGATGATTGGTTGGATGGATCGATGGGTGGATGGACAGATGGATGGATGGATGATTGGTTGTATGGATGGATGGATGGATGGATGGATGGATGGATGGATGAATGAAAAGATGGATGGATGAATTAATAGATGGATGGATGGACAGATTGATGGATGATGATTGGTTGGATGGATCGATGGGTGGATGGACAGATGGATGGATGGATGATTGGTTGTATGGATGGATGGATGGATGGATGGATGGATGAAAAGATGGATGGATGAATTAATAGATGGATGGATGGACAGATTGATGGATGATGATTGGTTGGATGGATCGATGGGTGGATGGACAGATGGATGGATGGATGATTGGTTGTATGGATGGTGTGTGGATGATTGGTTGGATGGATCGATAGGTGGATGGACAGATGGATGGATGGATGATTGGTTGTATGGATGGATGGATGGATGAAAAGATGGATGGATGAATTAATAGATGGATGGATGGACAGATTGATGGATGATGATTGGTTGTAGGGATGGTGTGTGCCAGAAACAACCTGGACCGGGGCATCAGAAAGGCAAAGAAGCAGTATTCTGGGAAAATAGCTCACCGTTTCAAGGACAGCAGGGATACACGCAGTCTGTGGCAGGGAATACAGACCATCACAAACTACAAACCACCCCCCCAGACCTGTGACAGCTCAGCCTCTGCGCTGAATGAACTGAATGAGTTCTTTGCTCGGTTCGAGGCAAGTAACAGCACACCAGCACATAAACTCCCCCCCTCTCCTGATGGCCAGGTGCTGACGCTGTCCTCAGACAGCGTAAGGCGATCATTCATCAAGATTAACGCCCGGAAGGCCTCTGGTCCTGACAACATACCTGGTCGTGTGCTGAAGGACTGTGCAGGGGAACTCGCAGCGGTCTTCACGGACATCTTTAACATCTCACTGAGCCAGGCCATCGTCCCCACCTGTTTCAAAGCCACCACCATCATCCCTGTCCCAAAGAAGGCAACGCCCGCATGCCTCAATGACTATCGCCCAGTAGCACTCACCCCCATCCTGATGAAGTGCTTTGAACGGCTAGTCATGAAAAGCATCACATCTGTCCTCCCTGACTCCCTGGATCCCTTCCAATTTGCATACCGACCTAATCGCTCAACCGACGATGCCATCTCCTCTGCCCTTCACACAGCTCTCACACATCTGGACACGAAGGACTCCTATGTTAGAATGTTGTTCATCGACTTCAGCTCGGCATTTAACACCATCATCCCCCAACAGCTCATCCTTAAACTGGACAGTCTGGGGCTGAACACCTCAATGTGTAACTGGCTGCTAGACTTCCTGACCGGGAGACCACAGACAGTACGGATCGGGAGTAACACATCTAGCACCATCACATTGAACACAGGGGCCCCACAAGGATGTGTGCTGAGCCCCCTTCTATTCACCCTGCTAACACACGACTGCACACCATCGTACAGCTCCAACCACTTCATCAAGTTTGCGGACGACACAACAGTGGTGGGTCTCATCAGCAACAACGATGAGACGGACTACAGGAACGAGGTGAGCCGCCTGGCCTTGTGGTGCGGACACAACAATCTCACTCTCAACGTGGAGAAGACAAAGGAGATTGTTGTGGACTTCAGGAAGAGGGATGCCCAACATGCCCCTCTGACCATCAACAGCACCGCAGTGGAGAGAGTAGACAGCACCAAGTTCCTGGGAGTGCACGTCTCAAAGGACCTGTCCTGGAGCAGGAACACTGCAGCACTGGCAAAGAAGGCTCACCAGCGTCTCTACTTTCTCCGCAAGCTGAAAAGGGCTGGAGCTTCAACCCCCATCATGAGCACCTTCTACAGAGGTGCCATAGAAAGTGTCCTGACCAGCTGCATCACTGTGTGGTTTGGTGCATGTACTGCATCCTGCCGCAAGAGCCTCCAGCGCATTGTGAGAGCAGCTGAGAAGATCGTGGGCACCTCCTTGCCCTCACTGCAGGACTTACACAGCAAACGCCTCACTCGGAAAGCCCACCGCATGGCAGGTGATCCCACACACCCACTACACAGCTGCTTCAGACTGCTGCCATCAGGAAGGAGACTGAGGAGTCTCCAGGCTCGAACCAGCAGACTGAGAGACAGCTCTGTTCATCAGGCAGTCAGAATGCTAAACACTCTGCCTGCTCTGCCTCCCCTCCCATTTGAACTGCCTTAACACTAAAACTTTCTCACATATTATCACTCAACACAAAGTTTTTAACACTAGACTCTGTGTCACCAAACGGGTTTTCACTAAACTCTCGGTCATGTGCTCATACAGTTTGCACTACTTCTCATAATTGCACTAATGTCTGTATTACATCACTGCCTATAATCATAATACTGTTTACATTCTCTGTTTACATTTATTAATACTGTTTACTTTTATTACTACTGCTTACATGTAATTACTACTGTTTACATTTATTTACACTACTTTAATATCTACACCACTGCTGGTACATATACAGTGTGCTCTGAACGGTCTTATTTAGGGATGCCCAATGTGCCTTACTGCATATGCCACTTTTTGCCTCTACAACAACATCAACTACTACCTCATACATATACTGTGTACATTGACTCATTCGCTGCTTTGCCACTTTGCAAATGTCAATGCTAGAAACCTTTAGTTTATTTTAGTTATACTTTTTATACTCTTTTTTTATACCACTATGCAAAAAAAAAAAAAAAAAAAACACACAGGACAGTGTTAGTTTTACTATTTTTATGCTTATGTCTATTATTATATGTTTCAGTGTTTCAATGTTTAGATGTTTACTGTTGCACCGAGGGACTGAGAGAAACGCAATTTCGGTCCTGTGTATGTCCTGCACTGTACATATTGCAGATCTGACAATAAAGTTGACTTTGACTTTGACTTTGGATGATTGGTTGGTTGGATGGATGGTTGGATGGATGGGTAAATATCCAGAGTAATGTAGATGAAGTTTTAAACTTTATCTCTAAAATGAAGCAGCACTATTTACAACAGGTAAGATATTAGCTGGTCATAACGTTCCCACATATCCCCCTTCAAAACACCTGGATTATTCAAAACATCTGGATTATTCAAAACATCTGGATTCTTCAAAACATCTGGATTATTCCTTTTCATCTGTGCTGAATGAGCAGATTTTTAAACCAGTGTGTGGAAAATCAAAAAGAAAAGTCCCAATAAACGATCAACACAACAAATGCAGCTTTTTTTTACAT
>JBBPBX010091503.1:0-13923 GCA_038048925.1 Garcialebias charrua
TATTTTCTACTTTGTATCACATATTATCAATTCTATCAAAAACCACATAGCTGATATTTTTCAAAAAAATCTAGTGTGATCACAACATGTTCATATACGAAATGTATCCTGTTGGAGTTATTTGAAATAAAATTCAATGTTTTATAGACATAAATGTGTCAACCTACGTCCATTATTTTCTACTTTGTATCACATATTATCAATTCTATCAAAAACCACAAAGCTGATATTTTTCAAAAAAATCTAGTGTGATCACAACATGTTCATATACGAAATGTATCCTGTTGGAGTTATTTGAAATAAAATTCAATGTTTTATAGACATAAATGTGTCAACCTACGTCCATTATTTTCTACTTTGTATCACATATTATCAATTCTATCAAAAACCACAAAGCTGATATTTTTCAAAAAAATCTAGTGTGATCACAACATGTTCATATACGAAATGTATCCTGTTGGAGTTATTTGAAATAAAATTCGAATTTTTATAATTTATTTTCGTTGTGCAAACACAGGTTTTGGAAAAAGTCAAAGCGAAACTACTTTAAATGCAGCACATTTGACCATACGTGACAATATTAAAGCGTGGTTAAGCTCAGGAGCCCTCGTACTATTAAAGTCAGCTATGAAATATATTTTATATCTGTTCATTGAGCTACATTTAAAGACATAAAGCCGCCCGCGCGCCGCGTGTTGCTCGTGGCGAACCTATTTTTTTAAAATCCTGCAGTTTTGAGCAGTACGTGATTTTATTAAGGACACGTTCAGCTGAAGACCCATCTTTGCTATAAATTTAAAAAATAATAATTGTTTTTACCGTGTTTATCATGTAAAAGTCCTGCAGTGATCGCGTCCCTCGCTTCCGTAAAAACAGCTCTCGTCTCCTCCTTCCTACTTCCGGAGCGGGTGAGCTCGCTTCAGTACCCCTCTGAAACCAGCCCGAAAATCTCAGGAAATCTCGCGCGGCTCCGCTCGGAATATCCGGTGGAAAAGGATGAAAGGGGGTCTCTGCGACGCACATATGACGTAACATCCGACCCGAGCCGACCGGTGGAAAAGGGGCATTGGACACATCTGGCAACTCTTTCTCTTCTGTTGGCCCTCTGTGCCTCTCTCCTGTTACTTGTTTGCAACTTTTGTCACTCCACATCTTCCAGTTGCTTCAGTGATGTCAGTTGGTAGGTTCAGGGTACCTTGGGTTGTGTAGAAAACTTCCAAAGAGCACACACATTGATACATTCCAGTTCTTCTCACTTCGTGCAAGAATGGTCACTCCAATGAAGGCCATGAGCTCCTCTTTGCTTAGATTTTTCCACTCTTTTCCTCTGCTTATTGTGACTTTTCTTCCCTCCATGTTTGTTCATGTCAACATCTCTTCTAATATACTATCCATCCATCCATTATCTTTTACCCGCTTCTTTCATTTTTGGGTCACGGGGGTCGCCGGTGCCCATGTCCAGCAATCACTGTGCGAGGGGCAGTGTACACACTGGACGGGTTGCAAGTCTATCACAGGGCCACATAGAGACAAACAACCATTCACTCTCTCACTCACACTTAGGGTCAATTTAGAGTTACCAATCAGCCAAACATGCATGTTTTTAGTCTGTGGGAGGAAACCGGAGTACCCGGAGGGAACCCACGCATGCACGGAGAGAACATGCAAACTCCACCCAGAAAGGCACGCAGATTTGAACCAGGGACCTGCTTGCTGAGAGGCAGCAGCTCTACCAGTTGCACCACCGTGCTACTCTTCTAATATACTCTCAGTGATAAACTGCTTTCATGCATCTATTGGAGAGATGGTGCTAAACCCAGGTGCAGGCCCTGACCGACTTCTCAGTAAATTGTGGCTTGGTGTTAAAAGAGGCATACAGATTTTTAAAATAATTTATATATAATAATATATAATAGGTTACCTAACGGGTTTGCATTTGTTACAAGGAATTATGAATACAATGAGTCTCTACACAACAAATGCAGTAATATCAGCTGGCTTACTAAACTAGTGTAATGTTAGCTAGCTTACGGTAAGTACTAACATTATGTTGTAGTTAGCCGAGTGTCTACTTTGTTGACCAACATGATATTCTATCACAGTAAAGTCATGGAGTTGGTAAATGCAGATAATACATGTACTTTGTATGCTGCTGTGTCAAACTGACCTCCTTGTGGTGAGACTGCAGGTATCAGATGTGTAAATGAGACAGAAAATGTATCTTGACAGTCACAGTTGGTAAGAATCAAAGGTTCCCAAAGAAAACCCTTGAGATTCTATAGGAAATGCTTGGGGTCATTTTTGACCCCACTCATGAAAAACTGGGGTAGTGACACAAAAACTGCAATTTCTGAAAATGTATAAAAACATTTTAAAAAATTCAAATGGCTTGAAGTCACAAACATGTTTTATGAGGAATACCTGGAATATGGAAGAGTAAAAACATTTAGTTTCAGAGTTTTTGAAGAATAACAACCCTCGGGGTCATTTTTGACCCCACTTATGCATCTAAGGGTTAAGAGTATTTTGACCAAAATAAATAATGTGTGATTCTCAAAACCTCATCAACTTTCTTCTGAAGAAGTTTTCACATTTCATACAAGAAACACAGATAAGATATATTTGCACAAAACTTCAGTTTATTCAATAAAGAGTTTCTGAAATCAGAAAGTGACAAGTGAAGGTTTGTTCAGAAGAAGGGCATACATTCCACAACAATTTTAGATAATTCACGTTTTTTTTCAGCCCATATTTGACTTTATATTCTTGTTTATACAAAAAGCACTTCTATTATTGGTTTTCTGTCTCATCTATCTGACTTTTTAACTTTCTAAGTCAGTGGTCCCCAATGTTTTTTGCACCACGGACCAGTTTAATGTCAGACAATATTTTCACAGACTGGGTTGGGGATGGAGATGTCGTGGGTGGGTGGATTTTGGGTGGTGGGGGTCTGGGGGCCCTCCCTCAGAGAATTTTGAATAAAGTAGATGCCATTTCCTGCATCCTGGTGTATTTTACAAAGGTTTATTACAGTAGATTAACATGAAACAAAATATGTAAACTAAAACTCTGACTACAAAGTGTTCTTAATGCAAAACTGCTGCAGCTCTGCAGGTAAGGGGCATTCACTTCAGGACAAACTGAGGTTGCAAGTTGGATCACTTGCTGAAGTGCCTACTGGATTGATTGAAAGGTGGTTCAAGGATCTGACTACTGCAAAATTAAAAAAAATGTTTTAAACTTAAAAATCAGATTTTACTGGTCCATTTTAAGACTGTCATCATTTATTCCATATTTATTCCATATTTATTCAATATTTGTTCAATATTTTGGTGAATCAAAGGTTTGAGAACTGAGCTTCCTTATAAAATCCTAATTATGTTTTATTTATTTTTCAGGGGTGCTGAGTTAAAATTTAGGGGCACTTGAGCACCCCGCAAAAAGAGGCTAAAATCACCATCATCATCATTCATATTTATAATTGTCGTAATTAGAGGTTTTAAAGGCAGAACCCAAGGATGCAAGCAGGACTCAGGAGATTTGGTGGATAAATAAGAAAGCACTTTTAGTAACACAAAAATAAACAGCAGTTGAGGCAACAAAACTTACATTACTAAGAGACATGTAGAGAATCAAAAGGAGGCACTCAGGAAACACCAGGGACTCAGGAGGTTTACCAAACGACTACAAGATGATGCCCAGACGAGGAATAACACCAAGACACAGCCTTATATACAAACACTGATGAGGACTAAACACAAAACACCTGGCAGGCTCACAGGTGTGGGAAAGGGGAAATCACACAAGAGGAAAGAGGACAGAGACACACCACTAGGGGCACAATCAGCACATTATCCTCTCCTTAAAGGACGTCTTCCAACGTCCTAAAAACCCTGTCACCAAGGAGGAGGGGGAAAGGACAGAGGGCACAAGGGAACACAAGAGGGAGACCAGGCACACAACACATTAAAGACAAACAAAATGTTCAGGTGGGCGACCAGGAGGTTGTCCACCATGTCGAAGCCAGTCTGGCGGGAGGCCATCCACCATGTCAAAGCTGGTCAGGCGAGCGGCTAGGAGGTTGTCCACCACGTCGAAACAGGACCGTAGATGCTGTAGAGCACACAAGTGGCGTGGACCTCTCAAGACGAGACACAGACCCTGGATGAGGCGTAGACCCTTGATGAGATGACGAGATCATGAGCGAAGCAGCTGGCGTGGGATCCTCAAGCAAAGCAGCAGCTGGCGTGGGACTCTCGAGTAAAGCAGCCATTGGCGTGGGACACTCGAGAGGCGTGGAACACTCAGGAACTTTTGCAGACTTGAGACCATCTGCGGCAGGCTCTGGATCTTCTGTAGCAGGCTCAGGTCCAGTCATGGAACCCTCGAGGAACGTGGTACCCTCTGCAGACCGGGGACCTTCAGACTGCGGTATGGAAACTTCAGGGGCCCCAGTGGCTTGAGACTCAGGAGAGGCTTGGGACCCACTGGAGGCTTGGGACCCACTGGAGGCTTGGGGTGATACGAGGTGTCAGGACCAACCATTACTGAGACACCAATAGATGGGGTGTCAGAACCAGTCCTCACAGAGGCACAGGGTGATGGGACATAGGGACCAGCCCCCACTGAAGCATGGGAAGGAGGTGGAGTGTTGGGTTCCACTAAGATTCTGATGTCAGGAAACTTGGGGGCCACAGGTGGCCCAGAACCCATACCAGGCAAGGAGTAAAGACAGGAGTCCTCCAGGATCGTCTCGGAGGATGTGTGAGAGGTGACCTCCTGGACCCTCTCTGAGACACAATGAGCAGGTGGTTCGTGTGAGTTCTACGGTGGCACAGTAGAGCTGGAGATAGATGGGTGTTTAAACTGTTCTTAGAAGTCCTTATGCTAATGAGTAATTGATGGTACTCAATGATCTGGGTTATAGCAGGTTGAGACAGTAATATTTCTTCAGCTAAGGAATAAGTGGCATACTGGTAGCCTGGATTGAGTTTAGCAGATAAGAGCAGATTGTGTAACGTCATGTTTAATTCAATGACTTCAGGGGAAGACTTATCTGTGATGTTAGGTTGGTCCTGAAGAGTTCTGTTAGCTGTTTCAGTTGGTCCTGAAGAGTTCTGTCAGCTGGCTCAGGATGAAGCTGACTGGGCTTTCTTTCTAGTAGTCCTGGTACTTGGCCCAAGATCATCTACCTGCTGGGTTCTCATTGTGGTCTGGGCATACTGTCGTAATTGGAGGTTTTTAAAGGCAGAACCCAAGGGTGCAGGCAGGACTCAGGAGACTCGGTGGTAAAATAAAGAAATACTTTTAATAAACACAAAATAATGAAGCTGATAAGGCAGCAAAACTCCCGCTCTTAGAAGACACATAAAAATCACGATGAACACGTAGGAACTCAGGAGGGGAAAACCAGACAAATACAAGATGATGCCCAGACGAGGAATAACACCAAGACACAGACTTATATACAAACACTGATGAGGACTAAACACAAAACCCCTGTCAGGCTCACAGGTGTGTGAAAGGGGAAATCACATGAGAGGAAACAGGACAGAGACACACCACTAGGGGAAAAATCACCGCAATAATACCCTGATGCATGCTCAATAATCCAGGTAGAAAAATCTAAAAAAGCTAAGTCTGGTCCTCTGGACATTCAAAAAACAAAAAAAAACAAAAAAAAAAAGCAAAAAAGTAGAAACGTTTCGTCTTTCGTCCGAAAGACTTCCTCAGTCTGAGATGCTGTATTCAGCTCAGTCTTATAAATAGCACCCTCTCACAGTGGATCAACCAGTTTGCTGCTGACAGCCGACAGCTGGTTTCGGCAAATTGAGGTTTCCGATTGGTCATTTGCTGACACGCCCACTGAATTAATCGACACGTCACAGATCTGACTCGTGAAAAAAAATAAAAATAAACAAGAGCTGCTGCCAGCCCTAGGTGGAGGCAGGGTAGCCAGGAGCAGCAGTAGCGGAGTTCTGTGTTTATATGTTGTAAATAAAATGTTTTTTTTTTTTTAAAGGAAAGGAAATGGCCGCTTTGCGGCCCACCGAGAAATCTCCAGATCCTCCTGATTACCCACTCCAGGCCTGGTTTAGATAGTATATCCCACACCGTGGTCAGCTATGCCTCCTCCTCCTCCCTGCTCTGTGCACCTTGCTCCATGTCTCATAGCAGTTCTGTGTGTGAAATGCAAAGGAAAAGCTCTGATGTGATATTAGGAAGCTTGTTAAAATTATAATTTTATTTAGTTATAGTTTTATAGTCACTCTTTGTCAGGCGTGTTGAAAAATATGCAGTGATCCTTCAAATGTGCAGATACAGCCGTGCCCATACACCTATCTACTCCAGACCATGCACCTGTTCACCACCTGTGCGGGCAATGTAGAACTGATCTGTGCATGTGTGCCTAACATAAACTGAAACTAAACACTTGTGTATGTTGACCTGCGTCATAGACAGATGTGGTGGAGAGAATCTGGTGATTTTTCAAAATAAAACTTTTGTTTTCTGTAAAGCCTGGTACCAGTTGACCCACGGACTGGTACCGGTTTGTGGCGCAGTGATTGGGAACCCTGTTCTAAGTAACCCAGATTAAAATCATTTCTAAAATTTGCCTCTGCTTGGCTGTTCAAATAAAACGAGTTAGCTAGTAATTTCTGATGGCAGATGGTTGATCTGATATGGAAGTGTATTAAATTTTTCCTCTTAAGTTTTGTATGATGATGGACATGATTTATTCAAATACATTTATTATGTTTAGAAAATAAGATAGCTTTTCTATTGGAATTAGGAATAGAAATTAATGTCGAACCAACAAATTGTTTATGTTCCTCGCTGTCTGATTCATTGTGTTGGATAGCCTGTCTTCCTCTGAGATTTGGTCATAGTTTTTCTTCTTGCTACTCCTTTCTATATTTCTTCTTTTATTCTTCTTCCTCCCAGCTTGCTTTTCATCATTACTCTGCACAGATATTTTCCATAATCTGAATGTTTCTTTCCGTCGCTAATTCTGCCTTTGCTTGAGTTTGACACAAAGCAAACTGGGAAATAAAAAATATAAAACAGAAAAGGTGAACACCTGAGGTTTTGAAATGCAGATAAATGAGCAGGAATCTGTTGATTTTCTTATTGTTTATTTGTTTCGTTGTGAACTGCTGTAATTAATATGCTAATTGGGATTTATAAAGAAGGAAGCCAAGTTTTTATTGATTCTTGTAAAAACAAGCCAAATCTCTAGGTCTCAGTAATCGGCCAATCATCAAGTTCTTAAAAGGAGGATTCTTAAATTATGGAATAAAATAAAATTAACACAAGAAATTTTTGCAATTTGCATTTGTGAGCAAAACAGTTTGTCAAAATTAGTTTTAATAAATAGAGATTGAAGTGACCTCCAGTAAATTCATTTTCTTTTAGCAGCTTTTCCATTTTGGAGGATCTATAGCACTTTTCCAAAGTTTAAAGTTGAATATCGACTCCTGTAACCTTTGGCATTTTATGTGGTTGTAAACAAGCTTACAAACAAGTGTTGCAGAATGTTAAGTTAAAACTTTTCTACTGTAAACAACTGAATTTCTATCCTTTAGATTGATCTTTGACAGTCTTAGTTTCTCAAATATAAAAGTAACTGCCCTGCATGTTAGTGAGGCTCTAAACTTGTTTGTAAATCTCAATTTTAAAATATTATGCATTCCTTGGCAGTTCATTTTATATTAGTTTTAAAGTGTGTATTTTATTAACTTGTATGCCATTTTGTTACTTCTTTACAGTGTTATGTACTGAACAAAAATAAAATGGTTGTAAATAAGTTTTAAGTTTTATAAACTTAACTTTTATCTAGACATGTGCATGGGTGTTCAAATTTGAAGGCCCATGAAAACTGATTATTTAACTGATTTGGAATATACTTAGTCTAAATCTTTAAATATAACCTTCTACAGCTCTAAAACTATCAATATGTACCTTTGAGAATGTGAGGTTTACTGACAGGCGCTGCTGTTTCAGTGACTCAGTTCATATATCATTAATAAGTAAGCTAGAGGCAGTAGTGCTGCACATAGGCTATATTTTTCTATTAAATAATTTTCTATTATTTTAACATCTTACCTCCCCATCAATCTGATTTTAGGAAACAACAGCACAATGACTGCCTTGCTGAAGGTTTTTAATGATGTCGTTGACACACGGGATGTTAAGGATTATTGGCTGCACTTTTCTTAGACTTGTCTAAAGCTTTTGACACTGTGGATCATGACATCTTGTGTCATAAGCTCACAGAAACTGGTTTCTCAGATCATACCATTGGTTGGTTTTTTTCATTCATTCAACCTTTATTTAGTCAGGTAAATCTTTTGAACCTCATGGGCTCATTTACGAAAGCGACCTGCTAAAACTAAAGAACAATGAACAGCAGTGATAGAATTTCATTAAACAATAAACAAACAAACAATAAACAATAGAAAACAAAAAGAGAGAAAAAAACAAAAGATTTTTTTTTTTTTTTTTAACAAAGTATCAAAAAACTAGCAAAACATTATAAGGTAGACGTATAAAATCAAAGACAGGAACAAATCTGCATTGGTTTTTGCCAGGATTCCAACAGATTCTGAAAACCATTTAGAGAAGTCAAGGTCGAGAGCTTCAGATCTTTTTGTAAGATATTCCATGAAGCAGGAGCGGAGTAGGAGAAGGCCCTTTTTCCAAGTTCAGTCCTCACTGACGGAACACTGCAGGTAATCATGTCCTGAGAGCAGAGATGGGGACTCGAGTTTGGGACTCGGACTCGAGTCCCACTTAAGTCGCAAAAAGCAGAGACTTCAGACTCGACTCGGACTTGCATTCAAAGCATTCAAAAGACTTCCAACTCGACTCGGACTTGCATTCTAAAGACTTCCAACTCGACTCGGACTCGCCCTTTGAGACTCATGAACAATCTTTTATTTTTAATTTGATTTATTTTTAATTTGATTTATTTTTTATTTGATCTCTCCTCCCCCTTCTGCTGGCGCGGACGTAAAGTCACGTGACGCAAGCGCCTCACCATCACAAATCATGTCTTCGCCGGCTAGGAGGACGCATGCTTCTGCCTCACCGTTCATCATAACTTTTGGATATAAAAACTTCGAACAAGCAGGAAATAAAAGAGCAGCGAACTGCAGCGTTTGTGGCATAAAAATACAGGACTCTGGTTCCACCACATCTAATTTTATTCGCCACCTGAAAACCCACCCTGAAAGGTAAGTCACTAGCCCCTTTCAAGACAGGTCGGTCCGACCCCGACTTTTATGCGTGTGCCGAGCAGACCCACTTAGTGTGCGGCGTGCGCCCGCAGTCAACACAACAGATTTATATTAAAAATGACATGAAACGACTGTATAGTTTCGCTTTTTATTCTCCCCCTCTCTCTGTAGCAGCGGCGCTGTGCGTGTGTGCGTGTGAGTTTGATTACCGTATTTTCCGGTGTATAGGTCGCACCTTTTTATGGTTTTTTCAAGGCCTGCGACCTATACACAGGTGCGACCTATATATGGCTTGTTATCACTTTCGACGAAACAAATTTTTAAATCCAGCTCATTTCACAATTACGTTCATTTATTAAGGAAAAGTTCAGCTCAGACACATATTTGCTATAATTTTTTATCAAACAAATAATTGTTTTTAAGTGTTAATCTTCTTAAAAGCCTTGCTGTGTGCTCCTGTGGCAGACATTTGCAGCAGAGCTAAACGTAGGTGCGACCTATACACCAGTGCGACCTATCTAGGGATTTTTCCAATCTATTGGTGATAATTGGATGGTGCGACCTATACACAGGTGCGACCTATACACCAGAAAATACGGTAGGTCCTATTTGGGGTCTTGAAGTGAACACGTTTGTGTGTGTGTGTGTGTGTGTGTGTGTTTGTGTGTGTGTGACGTGTGTTGGTGCAAGCGTATTGGCCCGCCTATGCGCCAGACTACGTACCGACATTATCGGGACATTTGGTATTAGCCAGCCTTTGCCAATGTCTGGATAAAACACAGATTGTATCCAAATATATTAATATGTAAACATTGTTTTTTCTCATCAATATCAGCGTAACTTGTGGCTAATAGGCTGCCTGGATGAGTTGGAGTGTGCTTTAACACTTAAAATTGTTTTAATAAAAAGTTATTTACATTTATAAAATTGGCTGGCTACGCACCTCCCAGGGTATTTGTGTGTGGTGTGTATGTTTTTGTGTATCGGTTGCATTTATTGAAGCCGTGTGTGTGGCTCACTGACACACAGCGCGCCAAACTGCAACGCCCCTCCTCTGCTCCCTGTTGTGGGCGGGGCCTCAGCCGAAGCTTTAAAAGTTAAACCCCTCGAGCTGACACGTGTAGAGACGTAATGGCTTCCTTTCTGCAGTATCACGGCCTGAGGTGAGCGGAGATTTTAAAAGTTTAAACCGTGGACAGCAGGTGGACGGAGGACTGCACAGAGGTAAGAATTAATTAATTTTTTTTTTTTATTTTTTTATCAACATTTATATAAATTAGCAACTATCTGTGCATGAGTTTTGAGCGTGGGTACTCGGACCGCCACCCCGCTGGGTACAGTTCTGAGGGCCGGCCGCGTGCCGAGGACAGCCGAGCGACCCACGCACGTAGACCCCCATGCGTATCCCGCACGTCGGTCCGTGTGCGCCGCACGTTTGATGTTTTGAGTGGTTATTTAGAGTCGAACGTGACGAAGATGAGACGAAGCGTAGCGTGACTTGACGTCGCCGCAGCGTGACACGCTGTGTGAATGCTGTAGAGCCAGGGCCGGCCCAAGCATCCATGGGGCCCTAAGCGAAATTTATGATCAGATCATTCACCCACCTAACATAAACTCATTGCAACTCTGACAGCCCTGTTTAAATGATCCTATATGCATACAGTTAGTGGTACTAAAAGTAACAAAAATAAAAAAATAAAATAAAATAAAACAGCAGTATGCAATGTACTTTACAGCAAAAGTGTCATCTGGTTTATTATCTTTGGTTCCAAAGAACTGCAGCAGTAATGTTCAAAATAATATGTATGTAGTGCAAGATCAACAACAAACAGATAAAATAAATTAGATGAATAAAAATAAATTAAATTGTGCAAAAACAGACAAAATAAAAATTAAATTAAATCTCAAGGAAATACTTAAATAATGTAAATAAACAATTACTTTAAACCGCGTACAGTAAAATGGTTTGGAAATAAATTTAAAGTTGAATGACAATGGTTTGGACATGTCCAGAGGAGGGACAGTGGTTTGGACATGTCCAGAGGAGGGACAGTGGTTTAGACATGTCCAGAGGAGGGACAGTGGTTTGGACATGTCCAGAGGAGGGACAGTGGTTTAGACATGTCCAGAGGAGGGACAGTGGTTTAGACATGTCCAGAGGAGGGACAGTGGTTTAGACATGTCCAGAGGAGGGACAGTGGTTTAGACATGTCCAGAGGAGGGACAGTGGTTTAGACATGTCCAGAGGAGGGACAGTGGTTTAGACATGTCCAGAGGAGGGACAGTGGTTTAGACATGTCCAGAGGAGGGACAGTGGTTTAGACATGTCCAGAGGAGGGACAGTGGTTTAGACATGTCCAGAGGAGGGACAGTGGTTTAGACATGTCCAGAGGAGGGACAGTGGTTTAGACATGTCCAGAGGAGGGACAGTGGTTTAGACATGTCCAGAGGAGGGACAGTGGTTTAGACATGTCCAGAGGAGGGACAGTGGTTTAGACATGTCCAGAGGAGGGACAGTGGTTTAGACATGTCCAGAGGAGGGACAGTGGTTTGGACATGTCCAGAGGAGGGACAGTGGTTTGGACATGTCCAGAGGAGGGACAGTGGTTTGGACATGTCCAGAGGAGGGACAGTGGTTTGGACATGTCCAGAGGAGGGACAGTGGTTTGGACATGTCCAGAGGAGGGACAGTGGTTTGGACATGTCCAGAGGAGGGACAGTGGTTTGGACATGTCCAGAGGAGGGACAGTGGTTTGGACATGTCCAGAGGAGGGACAGTGGTTTGGACATGTCCAGAGGAGGGACAGTGGTTTGGACATGTCCAGAGGAGGGACAGTGGTTTGGACATGTCCAGAGGAGGGACAGTGGGTATATTGGTAGAAGGATGTTAGAAATGCAGCTGCAGGAAAAAGACAAAGAGGAGATATATGGATGCAGTTAGAGAGGACATGGAGGTAGTTGGAGTGAGGACAGAGGATGCAGAGGACAGAGTGAGGTGGAGGAGGATGACTCGCTGTGGCGACCCCTGAAAAGGGAAAAGCCGAAAGAAGAAGAAGCGTTAACATTTAACTTGACCACTGCAGCGTGACAAGCTGTGAACGCTGTATTGTAACATAAAGAGAGGTTTTAATGTTTTCACCGTGATTTTTGTGCTAAATTTGCTCTTATGTTTCATTTTTCACCTCAAAGCGGAGTGAGCAGACAGCCCCTACCCTTCCCCAAAGAGCGTCGTTACGTCATCACGGTCAAACTGCAGTGATGCAGGTAAGATGAAAATAGAAGTGACGTGCATTTGGTGAAAACTGAGAATTGTTTTGTAACTTTTTCATATTTTTACATGTTTTCAGCTAGTCCTGCAACTTTTATCAGAATCACAGTCAGAATATTGTCATTTGCACCACATGTGGTACATGTGATGAAACGAGATTATGTACACATGGTCCCAGTTACATCCAACAACAAAATGTAAGAGAAAAACAGTAATAATATCTAGGATATAACTAAGAAAAACATCAACTAGAAATACACTAATCACTAATGTAATAGAAAAACATCATTATAAACAGCAGCACGAACCTGAGTCTGTATGAGCAGATGGTCACAAATGAACACACAACAACAAGAAAACAGATCAGCATCAACATGATGTGATATTTTGCAGTATTTATTCTTATTATTTATTTATTCATGAGTCTAACAGCCTCAGGGTAGAAGCTGTTCCTCTGTCTAATGGTTCTACATTTCATGCTCCTTAACCTCCGTCCTGAGAGGAGCGGGGCAAAGACTGTGTGTGCTGGGTGAGTGGGGTCTTTCATGATGCAGGTGGCCCTCTCCCTGCATCTGGAGGTGTAGATGTCTGTGATGGTGGGGAGACTGACTCCAACATCTTCTGTGCAGCCTTCACCACTCTCTGCAGAGCCTTTCTTTCTGCAGCTGTGCAGCCTCCATGCCACACGTTGATGCTGGAGCACAGGATGCTCTCCATTGCACACATGTAGAAGGAGGTGAGGACTGACAACACCATCGCCCATGATCGGGTCATCAGAGACTCTACTTCCTCAGACGGCTGAGAAGATCTGGTCTGGGAAGCTCAGTCCTCACCTCCTTCTACAGGTGTGCAGTGGAGAGCATCCTGTGCTCCAGCATCAACGTGTGGCATGGAGGCTGCACAGCTGCAGAAAAAAAGCTCTGCAGAGAGTGGTGAAGGCTGCACAGAGGTCTGTTGGAGTCAGTCTCCCCACCATCACAGACATCTACACCTCCAGATGCAAGAAGAGGGCCACCTGCATCATGAAGGACCACACTCATCCAGCGCATACACAATCTTTGCCCTGTTCCCCTCAGGAAGTAGGTTGAGCATCAAATGTTGAACCACTTGAGGAACAGCTGCTACCCTGAGGCTGTTAGACTCATGAATAATACATGATAAGAATAATCACTGCAAAATATCACATCATGCTGATCTGTTTTCCTGTTGCTGTTCATTTGTGACCATCTGCTCATACGGACTCATGCTCGTGCTGCTGCTTGTATTGATGTTTTTCTATTACGGTACATTGGTGCTTAGTGTATTTTTAGCTGATGTTTTTCTTAGATCATATCTTAGATGTTACTACTGTTCTTCTCTTACATTTTTTTGTTGTTGGATGTTACTGGGACCCGGTGTAAATAATCTCGTTTCATC
>JBBPBX010091504.1:0-13923 GCA_038048925.1 Garcialebias charrua
GGGGACAGCTGTCTGTGCCGGCTGCAGAGCAGGGGGGAGAGAAGTTGAGACGTGCGCGCGTTGTTTTTAACATTTTAGCAGTAAGTAATTAGCGTTTTACACTGGTGATAGGGAGGTGCGCAGTTGTTTAAAGCGCTCGGGTGTTAAGGGGCGGGGCGCCCTGACGTATTACGTCATGAAATTAGCATATCATGATATAAGTTTTTTGCCCGGGCAAGCTTTTTATACCGGTATTACCGGTAACGATATGATATGGCCCAGCCCTACTACTGGTGTGTTGTCCAATTTACCAGAAATAATAACAAAACAACCATATTTATCTGAGTTAACTTTAAAAGGATCAAAAGAAATGTCTTGACTGATGAGGATCGAGACGCCCCGAGCCTTTGCTCGAAAAGAGGAATGAAAACTCTGCCCGTGCCATGTTTGCAGTAATCGTTTATCTTCACTTCTAATGCGAGTCTCCTGCAGGAAAGCAATGTCTGTGTTTAATTGTTTTAAATGAGAAAGCAAATTCCCTCTCTTAACGGGGTGGTTCAAACCTTTGACGTTCCAGCTTGACAACACCAACTGACCACTCATATTACTAATAATTTGTACAAGAAAAGTAGGTAATACAGTCTAATGTGTGGATGGCTGGGCAGTTCTTGGCAAAGTAAAAGAAAATATAAATTAATGGTAGTGATGGACACCCCCACCCCCCTCCCCTTCCCACCCTGGACAGCTGCAAAAAACAAAAGCAGCAAGCTCCATAAAAAATAAGAATAAGGCTCCTGTCTAACTTCGAAGCTAGTGTTCCAGTATCATTAAAAAAAGTATAAGCACCTTACAAAACAGTTTTAAAGTATGCAAGGTCAAAAAATTATACACATAGATGTATGTGTAATCACGCACACACATATGAACATAAAGTTAAATTAATTTAAGATAGTCAACAGGTAAACAACAAAAGGAAAAATGTTAATAGTTCAAGAGAATATATTGAAACATTATATATTTCACACATTTTTATGCATGAATGCTTCAAATTATTTATGTGCCTAAATACAAAATCAAAAAGCTACACTCTTTTAAGGCTCTGAAATCTAAATAGTCTCAGATAATCAGAGTATGGCAAAGTCCTGCTCATCTGTTCGTCACCTCAAGTAAACAAAAGTTTAGTGTAAACATAAAAAAAGCCAGTGCGGAAACAGTGCGTTGCTCATCAATCAAATGAAAAGTTAAATATTACTTGCGCTGTGAAGCCTGAGGTAAAGTGTCCATGTACTTCTGCACCTCCTCCACAGAGCCCAGCCACCTTCTGTGTCCATCAAGTAAAGTCACACGGAGTCGAGCAGGAAAAGGCAAAGCGGGATTTAAACCCAGAGAATACAACGCAGCCATCACGTCCTTATATTCCGCGTGCTGGTTAAGGACTTCAGGGGTGTAATCCTCCACGATCTGCACCGCTTTCCCCCAGTATTCAAGTTTGCTTCTGCGTCGAGCCTCCCGAATGAGGAACTCCTTCACCTGGACCCGGTGCAGTTGCAGGATAACCGGGTGTGGCCGCTGATCCGAGGTAGGTTTTGGGGCGAGGGTTCAATTAGCCCGGTCCAGTTCAGGTGGAGATGGAATAGTGTCACCCATAAATGTTGCATAGCAGATTGGAGAAGAAGTCTGTGGGGCGTCCGCTCTCAATAGACACCAGTAGGCTCAGAATACAAATATTCTGCCGTCTGCTTCTACTTCCTAAATCCGCTAGTTTAGACTTTAGTCTGGCGTTGTCTTCCCGAAGAGTGGAACAGGTGTTTTCCACCTCCGTCAGGCGCTGGCTCAGGTCGTCAGTGGCAAGTTCCAGTGATGACACCCACTGGCCGTGTTCCTCCACCGCGAGCCGGGTCTGGTCCAGTTTGACATCCAGCTGATTGAAAGTTGTTGTGAACTCAGCTGACAGCGCCGTGCGGTGTTCCTCAAGCAGTGACATAATTGCCTGAAGGGTTAGGCCAGCGTCATCCTTCTTGCTCGATTTTGTCGACTTTTGAGACATTTTTAATTTAAAATCTTGAAAAGAAATGTTTAGTGGAAGTTGTGTGTGCTATAGTAGACAAAAAAGTAAATGTAGAGGGCTTGGTGGTGCTAAGAATTAAGTTTTAACCGGAGCACTGGCAAGCACGACTACTCCATCTCACGACCACACCCCATCTCCGACCCTGCATTTTTTAGGGTGGGTATGGCGCTGCACTGTGGCTACCCTGCTACGTTTGTCCACGTCAGGCATTTTTATGTTTTTGTCATGTTTTTTTCCGTGTTTTGTGAAGCAAAGATGAAGCGAAATCATCAGAGGTTTTTACCGTGAAAACTTTTCTACAAACAGCTAAATGGATTTTATCAGATGGTGTGTGATCGGACTGTTTGCGCTGTTTTTAAGAATGGGAAGCAAATGTGACAACACAGCTGGTGGCGAGGTCAATGTGACTCACTACAGCAAAGAGGCACTTCTTCTATTACGCGACCACCTACCACTGGACTGTGACAACATTATAAAATCAATACCAGCTCATCTTAGAATTAATACAACAAAGCCAGCAGGGGGAAGGAGACGTGGCTGCAGAGGAGGAATGCGACGGCAGCTGAGGAAGTTAAGAAACAAGCTCCCCTTGCCGACAATGCTGCTAATTAACGTACAGTCTCTGAGAGCAAAAACAGATGAGCTGGCTGCCAACACGGAGTTGTACACGAGTTGTACACGAGTACCGGAACGCCTGTGTATTAGCGATCACTGAAACTTGGTTGGACAACAACATCGGATCCAAGGAAGTGCAGCCTGCCGGCTTCTCAGCGTTCAGGACTGATCGAAATCCTGAAGTCACCGGGAAGGCTCGCTGGGGCGGAGTCTGTCTATCAGAGAAGAGTGGTGCCGGGCGGTCGTGATGAGACAACACAAGTGCACCCCCGACATTGAACTGCTGTGTGTCTGTCCAACCTTTCTACCTACCCAGAGAGTTTCCACAAATATTTATCACTGTGGTATACATTCACCCAAAAGCTAACTTCAGCAAAGCAACTAAGTTTTACATAACTTGTCACAGGAACTTGAATCCCTCTCCCCAGATGCACCTAAGTTTTTTCTGGATGACTTCAATAACTGTCCTGCTAAAAAATCTCAATGCACCTATTATCAGTATATTGAATGTCCAACTAGGAAGAACAAGACTCTTGACATGTGTTTTGGAATTATCAGAAATGCCTTCTCTATATCCCTGCTTCCACCACTGGGGGCATCAGATCATGATGTAGTGTATCTGTGCCCCATATATAGGAGGCTGGTACAGAGAGAGAAGCCTCAGGTCAAAACTGTCAAGGTATGGAACAACAATAGCATAATGGCCCTACAAGGATGTTTTGACTGCACAACATGGGAAGTTTTTAGCTCCCCCAATATTGAGGAACGGGGGCCTCATGTATCAACGGTGCGTACACATAAAAACCGTGCGTACGTCACTATCCACGCAAAACTCTGTATGTATCAAAACAGAACTGATCAAAACAGAACTGAACGTGGATATGTCCGCACCGCCACGGCAGCTCCAGTGCAGGTGTACGCACGTTTCTGTGGTTTGTGTTCCTTTGGCGACACCTACAGGTTAGGGCTGTGCGATATGACGATATATATCGTGGGGACGATAGAAATGTGTCTATCGTGCTACTTTCCTTCTATCGTCTCTATCGTGATAAATAAGAATAAAAAAATAACTGTTGCAAAGAAGCTTCATATGTGGTTTTGCGAGATGACGGCGCTGCTTTATGTTTGACGCACGCGCGGGTTTGCGACACATGCTTTACGTTGTTAAACTCGAGAGCAACAGAGCCGCAGGCGCATGAAGCCGGTGTCTCAACAAGGAGAAAACAGCTGCACAGGCAGCCCAAGAAGAATAACTTTTACCAAAAAGAGGGGGAAGCTCACCTTGTTAGCTTCCATTATTTCGCTCCGCTGAAACTCGGAGACNTTATTTTTTTTATTTATTTATTTTTTTTTTTTTTTTTTCTTCTTTCGGCTTTTTTCCCTGCGTTAGGGGTCGCCACAGCGAACTGGTCGCACGAAGATTTGGCAGTTTTTACGCCGGATGCCCTTCCTGACGCAACCACAGACCACCGAGCAACCACAGCCCTCTGTGTGGAGCAGAGAGCTGATATCTAGGGTTCCCAGGGGAGCAGATGGTGTGGGTTAAGGGCCTTGCTCAAGGGCCCAGAGTGGGGCAGATGAGGGTGGAGACAAGTGTGACCATTTCACGTACCCCACCCACATCTTTGATGTTGTCGGTACCGGGGCTTGAACCGGCGACCTTCCGATCACAAGCGCACCTTCTTAACCTCTGCGCCACCACTCCCACATCACTCTATCGTGATAAATAAGAATAAAAAAATAACTGTTGCAAACAAGCTTCATATGTGGTTTTGCGAGATGACGGCGCTGCTTTGTTTGACGCACGCGCGGGTTTGCGACACATGCTTTACGTTGTTAAACTCGAGAGCAACAGAGCCGCAGGCGCATGAAGCCGGTGTCTCAACAAGGAGAAAACAGCTGCACAGGCAGCCCAAGAAGAATAACTTTTACCAAAAAGAGGGGGAAGCTCACCTTGTTAGCTTCCATTATTTCGCTCCGCTGAAACTCGGAGACAAAATGGGTCCAGAGGACACGAACCCAGAGTCCAACCGAGTCCGAACTCGGGTCCAGTTAACCAATACAAAACAGACCAGAGACACAACAGAACCGCAATCAAACGCAACGTTTTCTCTTTTCTGTTTCTTGCTTTGTTTACTCAAACTTCAGAGCGGATTTCTTCTTCGTGAGTTTCATTAGCAGCTGTTGTTTTACCGCCACCTGCAGGAAAAATTTGGACCAAAGTAGAAAAGGAGTTGTTTGTTTGTTAGTTTATTCATTTTATAATATGAAATACAACAATTAACGTATTCATAATGGAAAAAAAATAAAAAATGAAATGAAAGGTAGCAGATGAAGAATAAATCTTATTAAATCTGCTCCTTATTTCATCTAATAACAGTTCAAACAATATTTTCTATAATAACAAAATAAGTAAATAACTCAGTCAATTTTCAATTCACATACAGGGAACCCCCGACCTACGAACGAGTTTGGGACCTAAGAACCGTTCGCAGCTCGATCCGTTCGTAGGTAGGGGTGAAAATTATATTAAAAAAAAAAAATTATTCATTCATTCAACCTTTATTTATCATGCTAACGGAGCGCGCGCACACATTTAAGCATGTAAAGTAGTGTACTGTAATGTTAAACATTGCTATTCACATTTACAGAATAAATAAAAATATATTTTCTTACTTTGAGATGGTCAAAGCCGACATAGGTTGCCATGCGTTGATTGTTTTCGGGCCAAGCAGCGCGGGGGCCGGCAAGCCACCGCAGCTGCTCCAGACCTGTGTTAGCTAGCTGGCTAGCTTCTGCTAGCCAAGCCATGAGCTAGTGTTGGAGCGGCGGCGCGATCAATCTGCAGCTGCTGCTCCAGCCGCTGCTCCAGCCTGAGACGTCCACAGAGCTATTCCAGCTAGTAATTAATCCATATGATGCGATCCTGGTCACCAGTGTTCAAAAGGCCGGCTCCCGTGTTAGCTCCAGTGTTAGCTCTGGAGCTAGCCAGGCCGGAGGTGTAGCCAGGCCGGCCGGAGGTGTTCGCACGGCGGCCTGGCACGATCGGCGATAAATCCGCTGCTGCCTGAGACATCCACAAAGTTCACAGAGACGTTTCCAGCTAGTAATTAATCCATATGAAGCCATCCTGGTCACCAGTCTTCGTCCGGCTCTCGGCAGCTAACCTAAGATGGCGTCCGGTGTTCTACATTAATTTGTGACCGGAGACCCCAGTGACTGAACCTAAAATAGCGTCCGGTGTTCTACATTAATTTGTGACCGTGTAAACTGAAGACCTACTTCCTGTTGCCCAAGATTGCTCAAAAATTGCTCAAAAATGATCAGAAATGATCTTTTTTATCATAATTATTATTTATAAAGCCTTTAAAACAACCAGAGCTGCAACAAAGTGATGTACACATGAAATTAAGAACATTTAAACACAAAAAAAAAAAAATTTTTTTTTTTTTTTTTTTTATTTTTATTAAATATGATATGTTCGTAGGTCCCGTGGTTCGCAGGTCGATGGGGTCGTAGGTCGGGGGTTACCTGTATATCACACATTAAATTAGATTCATTTTTTTTTTTAGCAATTCATTTTTTACCAGTTTCTTAAATACAAGGAATGATTTGGCTTCCTTAACATTTGTCATTTGTCTCTAAGTCATTCCATAATCGTACTCCTTGAATTAAGGTAGATCTAGTTTCTACTTTGGTCCAAATTTCCTTTTTCTTTTTGTTCACATTCTTATAATTGTAACTATCTGTAGTAAAATAATAAAATAAAACTTTGGTCCAAATTTTTCCTGTACACACACACACACACACATCGTATTGTATATATCGTGATATATATCGTTATCGTGATATAAAAAAGTCCATATCGTGATATATGATTTTTTCCATATCGCCCAGCCCTACTACAGGTGATTCTGGAAACTGTTTGATTTGATTTGATTTGATGTTTATTCATTCATTTTAAAAGAACAATACAAGACAGTTTCATCAGATACAAGATTACAAGTAGGATAAAATGAAGGGAGCAGAAAGAAGATGAAATCTTATTATATCTGCCCCTATTTCACAGTTTGTTCAACCAATGATAACTTTCAAGCAACATCACAGAATGAATAGTTCTACCTATTTTCCTAACTGTAATACACAAACTACATCACAAAATGAATAATTCTACTTAATTTTCCTGACTGTAAAACATAAACTAGATCACAAAATGAATAATTCTACTTAATATTTCTAACTGTAATACACAAACTACATCACCCATAATTAGGCCCGAAGCAGCGAAGCGCTGCAAGGACCTATTGTAATTGTAGTGTTTATTATTAGGCCCGAAGCAGCGAAGCGCTGCAAGGACCTATTGTAATTGTACTGTTTCTTATTTTTAGGCCTGAAGCAGCGAAGCGCTGCAAGGACCTATTGTAATTGTAGTGTTTATTATTATTTTTTTTATTCTAGTCCCTCTTTAAGTGGCCTTTTGGGGGCTTTATCATATACGAAAACTCACCAAATTTGGCGGACTCGTCAGGACTGGTGAAAAATTACGTATTTTGGGGGCGTGGCAAAAATCGCCACAAAAACGGCTCAAGAGCGCCCCCTAGAAATTTTCAAAATACCCTCCGCATTGACCTTAGTTTGACGTAGAATCATGAAATTTGGTACACTTGTCCAACTCACCAAGATGCACAGAAAACCCTCTGGCACCAATGTTGTACAATAAATGGTAAGGCGGCCATTTTGGAACGATGACCACATTTTCACCCCTTTTTGGCCGTTTACAGCCTCTGCATTTGAACGAACTCCTCCTATGAATTTCGCTCGATTTGGTTCAAACTTGGCCAGTTTCTTCATAAGGCATGGGGGAACAAACGACATCAAAATTGTGCGTTTTCATGAATGCTGAAGGGGCGGGGCCAGACGTCAAAGTTGGACATCTCGCCATGAAAAACGAAACGCTTACAGCTCTTACACGAAAAGAGTCTAATACATCAAACCTTCAGTTATTGACCCACATCCGGTCCCCTGCAAAACTGTATGGTCAAATCATGACATCACTTAAGCCACGCCCCCTGACAACAGGAAGTGTAAAGTTTTACTTTGAAAGGTCCATATCGGACCCGTGTTACCTAATCAGCGTGACATTGTGTCCAGTGACTAAAGACATGTTGGTGTAACAAGCTTTCCAGCACTGTTCGTTTTGGGTGGAGCAAGTGGGCGTGGCGACATGGCGAAGTAAGACGTAACGCCATCACCATACGTTTGGATCTAAAATCCACAGATTTGATCCGAGGAGTACCAAAATCAGTATGATCGATCATTGCCCACCCCTTGAACAGGTGTTTATGCTAATTAGCAAATCGCTACAGAAACGGCTCAAGAGCGCCCCCTAGAAATATTCAAAATACCCTCCGCATTGACCTTAGTTTGACGTAGAATCATGAAATTTGGTACACTTGTCCAACTCACCAAGATGCACAGAAAACTCTCTGGCACCAATGTTGTACGATAAATGGTAAGGCGGCCATTTTGGAACGATGACCAAATTTTCACCCCTTTTTGGCCGTTTACAGCCTCTGCATTTCAACGAACTCCTCCTAGGGATTTCGCTCGATTTGATTCAAACTTGGCCAGTTTCTTTATAAGGCACGGGGGAACAAATGTTATCAAAACTGTGCGTTTTCATGCATGCTGAAGGGGCGGGGCCAGACCTCAAAGTTGGACATCTCGCCATGAAAAACGAAACGCTTACAGCTCTTACACGAAAACTGTCTAATACATCAAACCTTCAGTGATTGACCCACATCCGGTCCCCTGCAAAACTGTATGGTCAAATCATGACATCACTTAAGCCACGCCCCCTGACAACAGGAAGTGTAAAGTTTTACGTTGAACGGTCCATAACGGATCCCTGTTACCTAATCAGCGTGACATTGTATCCAGTCACCGAAGACATGGTGGTGTAACAAGCTTTCCAGCACTGTTCGTTTTGGGTGGAGCAAGTGGGCGTGGTGACGTGGCGAAGTAAGACGTAACGCCGTCACCATACGTTTGGTTCTAAACTCCACAGATTTGATCTGAGGAGTACCAAAATCATTATGATCGATCATTACCCACCCCTTGAACAGGTGTTTATGCTAATTAGCAAATAGCCTCCATAGCGCCCCCTAGATTATTCAAACTGTTGTATCTCAGTGATACATCATCCGATCTGAACCAGATTTATTGTGCATCATCAGTGAGCCCTTGTGGACACATTGATATGGTGGGCTAACATTTGACTCAAGTGCGCCCCCTACATTATTTCTATAGTTATATCTCAGTGATACATCATCCGATCTGCACGAGATTTATTATGCTTTATCAGTGAACACTTCGACACACATTGATAATGTTATGTAATTTTTTACTCCATAGCGCCCCCTATATTATTACTACAGTTATATCTTAGTGATACATTATCCGATCTGCACGAGATTTATTATGATTCATCAGTGAACACTTCTACACACATTGATAATGGTATGTAAATTTTTACTCCATAGCGCCCCCTATATTATTACTACAGTTATATCTTAGTGATACATTATCCGATCTGCACGAGATTTATTGTGATTCATCAGTGAACACTTCTACACACATTGATAATGTATGTAAATTTTTACTCCATAGCGCCCCCTATATTATTACTACAGTTATATCTTAGTGATACATTATCCGATCTGCACGAGATTTATTATGCTTTATCAGTGAACACTTCGACACACATTGATAATGGTATGTAAATTTTTACTCCATAGCGCCCCCTATATTATTACTACAGTTATATCTTAGTGATACATTATCCGATCTGCACGAGATTTATTATGATTCATCAGTGAACACTTCTACACACATTGATAATGGTATGTAAATTTTTACTCCATAGCGCCCCCTGTATTATTACTACAGTTATATCTCAGTGATACATTATCCGATCTGCACGAGATTTATTGTGCTTTATCAGTGAACACTTCGACACACATTGATAATGGTATGTAAATTTTTACTCCATAGCGCCCCCTATATTATTACTACAGTTATATCTTAGTGATACATTATCCGATCTGCACGAGATTTATTGTGATTCATCAGTGAACACTTCTATACACATTGATAATGGTATGTAAATTTTTACTCCATAGCGCCCCCTATATTATTACTACAGTTATATCTCAGTGATACATTATCCAATCTGCACGAGATTTATTGTGCTTTATCAGTGAACACTTCGACACACATTGATAATGGTATGTAAATTTTTACTCCATAGCGCCCCCTATATTATTACTACAGTTATATCTTAGTGATACATTATCCGATCTGCACGAGATTTATTGTGCTTTATCAGTGAACACTTCGACACACATTGATAATGGTATGTAAATTTTTACTCCATAGCGCCCCCTATATTATTACTACAGTTATATCTCAGTGATACATTATCCGATCTGCACGAGATTTATTGTGATTCATCAGTGAACACTTCTACACACATTGATAATGTATGTAAATTTATACTCCATAGCGCCCCCTATATTATTACTACAGTTATATCTCAGTGATACATTATCCGATCTGCACAATATTTACTATGTTTCATCAGTGAGACCTTGTGGACACATTGATATTGTGGTTTAACATATGACTCAAGAGCGCCCCCTAGATTATTCAAATTGTTATATCTCAGTGAGACATCATCCGATCTGAACCAGATTTATTGTGCATCATCAGTGAGTCCTTGTGGACACATTGATAAGGTGGGTTAACATTTGACTCAAGTGCGCCCCCTACATTATTTCTATAGTTATATCTCAGTGATACATCATCCGATCTGAACCAGATTTATTGTGTATCATCAGTGAGACATTGTGGACACATTGATATTGTGGTTTAACATATGACTCCAGAGCGCCCCCTAGATTATTCAAACTGTTATATCTCAGTGAGACATCATCCGATCTGAACCAGATTTATTGTGCGTGTGCACCCCTGGTGCGGAGTAGACACGAGAGACTTCGAAATGGCGACCGAGCGGACGAGCTGGAGCTCGCGCGGTCGCCTCAATAAGGTCCGAGCGGCGCTAAGCTGCGAGGGCCTCAATGCTGCTTGCAGCTTTAATTAGGCCCGAGCAGCTAAGCGCTGCGAAGGCCTATTGTAATTGTACTGTTTATTATTTTTTTTATTATTATTATTTTTTTTATTTTTATTCTTCCCCCAAAAGAAGTGGCATTTTGGGGGCTTTATCATATATGAAAACTCACCAAATTTGGCAGACTCGTCAGGACTGGTGAAAAATTACATATTTTGGGGGCGTGGCAAAAATCGCCACAGAAACGGCTCAAGAGCGCCCCCTAGAAAATTTCAAAATACGCTCCGCATTGACTTAGTTTGACGTAGAATCGTGAAATTTGGTACACTTGTCCAACTCACCAAGATGCACAGAAAACCCTCTGGCACCAACGTTGTACGATAAATGGTAAGGCGGCCATTTTGAAATGATTACCAAATTTTTACACCTTTTTGGCCGTTTACAGCCTCCGCATTTGAACGAACTCCTCCTAGGGATTTCGCTCGATTTGGTTCAAACTTGGCCAGTTTCTTCATAAGGCACGGGGGAACAAACAATATCAAAATTGTGCGTTTTCATGAATGCTGAAGGGGCGGGGCCAGACGTCAAATTTGGACATCTCGCCATGAAAAACGAAACGCTTATAGCTCTTACACGAAAAGAGTCTAATACATCAAACCTTCAGTGATTGACGCACATCCGGTCCCCTGCATTACTGAATGGTCAAATTATGACATCACTTAAGCCACGCCCCCTGACAACAGGAAGTGTAAAGTTTTACTTTGAAAGGTCCATATCGGACCCCTGTTACCTAATCAGCGTGGCATTGTGTCCAGTGACCGAAGACATGTTGGTGTAACAAGCATTCCAATACTGTTCGTTTTGGGTGGAGCAAGTGGGCGTGGCAACGTGGCGAATTAAGACGTAACGCCATCACCATACGTTTGGTTCTAAAATCCACAGATTTGATCTGAGGAGTACCAATATCAGTATGATCGATCATTGCCCACCCCTTGAACAGGTGTTTATGCTAATTAGCAAATCGCTACAGAAACGGCTTAAGAGCGCCCCCTAGAAATATTCAAAATACCCTCCGCATTGACCTTAGTTTGACGTAGAATCATGAAATTTGGTACACTTGTCCAACTCACCAAGATGCACAGAAAACCCTCTGGCACCAATGTTGTACGATAAATGGTAAGGCGGCCATTTTGGGACGATGACCAAATTTTCACCCCTTTTTGGCCGTTTACAGCCTCTGCATTTCAACGAACTTCTCCTAGGGATTTCGCTCGATTTGATTCAAACTTGGCCAGTTTTTTTATAAGGCACGGGGGAACAAATGTTATCAAAACTGTGCGTTTTCATGCATGCTGAAGGGGCGGGGCCAGACCTCAAAGTTGGACATCTCGCCATGAAAAACGAAACGCTTACAGCTCTTACACGAAAACTGTCTAATACATCAAACCTTCAGTGATTGACCCACATCCGGTCCCCTGCAAAACTGTATGGTCAAATCATGACATCACTTAAGCCACGCCCCCTGACAACAGGAAGTGTAAAGTTTTACGTTGAACGGTCCATATCGGATCCCTGTTACCTAATCAGCGTGACATTGTATCCAGTCACCGAAGACATGTTGGTGTAACAAGCTTTCCAGCACTGTTCGTTTTGGGTGGAGCAAGTGGGCGTGGTGACGTGGCGAAGTAAGACGTAACGCCGTCACCATACGTTTGGTTCTAAACTCCACAGATTTGATCTGAGGAGTACCAAAATCATTATGATCGATCATTACCCACCCCTTGAACAGGTGTTTATGCTAATTAGCAAATAGCCTCCATAGCGCCCCCTAGATTATTCAAACTGTTGTATCTCAGTGATACATCATCCGATCTGAACCAGATTTATTGTGCATCATCAGTGAGCCCTTGTGGACACATTGATATGGTGGGCTAACATTTGACTCAAGTGCGCCCCCTACATTATTTCTATAGTTATATCTCAGTGATACATCATCCGATCTGAACCAGATTTATTGTGCATCATCAGTGAGCCCTTGTGGACACATTGATATGGTGGGCTAACATTTGACTCAAGTGCGCCCCCTACATTATTTCTATAGTTATATCTCAGTGATACATCATCCGATCTGAACCAGATTTATTGTGCATCATCAGTGAGCCCTTGTGGACACATTGATATGGTGGGCTAACATATGACTCCAGAGCGCCCCCTAGATTATTCAAACTGTTATATCTCAGTGATACATCATCCAATCTGAACCAGATTTATTGTGCATCATCAGTGAGCCCTTGTGGACACATTGATAATGTTATGTAAATTTTTACTCCATAGCGCCCCCTATATTATTACTACAGTTATATCTTAGTGATACATTATCCGATCTGCACAAGATTTATTATGCTTTATCAGTGAACACTTCGACACACATTGATAATGTTATGTAAATTTTTACTCCATTGCGCCCCCTATATTATTACTACAGTTATATCTCAGTGATACATCATCCAATCTGAACCAGATTTATTGTGCATCATCAGTGAGCCCTTGTGGACACATTGATAATGTTATGTAAATTTTTACTCCATAGCGCCCCCTATATTATTACTACAGTTATATCTTAGTGATACATTATCCAATCTGCACGAGATTTATTATGATTCATCAGTGAACACTTCTACACACATTGATAATGGTATGTAAATTTTTACTCCATAGCGCCCCCTGTATTATTACTACAGTTATATCTTAGTGATACATTATCCGATCTACACAAGATTTATTGTGCTTTATCAGTGAACACTTCGACACACATTGATAATGGTATGTAAATTTTTACTCCATAGCGCCCCCTATATTATTACTAGTTATATCTTAGTGATACATTATCCGATCTACACGAGATTTATTGTGATTCATCAGTGAACACTTCTACACACATTGATAATGGTATGTAAATTTATACTCCATAGCGCCCCCTATATTATTACTACAGTTATATCTCAGTGATACATTATCCGATCTGCACGAGATTTACTATGCTTCATCAGTGAGACCTTGTGGACACATTGATATTGTGGTTTAACATATGACTCAAGAGCGCCCCCTAGATTATTCAAATCGTTATATCTCA
>JBBPBX010091505.1:0-13923 GCA_038048925.1 Garcialebias charrua
AAAAAAAAAGGAATCAACTTTTATAATCATCATCTATTTTTGGGATCACAAACTGAATCTGTTGATTGATGCTGACAGATGTGAAGATGTTCCTGGAACACAAACTCAAGCACTTTTCTTTTTAAACTTCTGTTTGGAGCTGACGGAGCCGGGTATTTCTGATGTAAATGAGCAGATCCCAGAAAGACCCGTGAATAAGTTGAAAGCAAATCTTTTAATATAAATATACTTTGGACACCGAGGCTCTGAACCCCGGTTCACTCTACTGAAACAGACGTGGTGGAAACGGTGTCAAGGCTGCTTGTGGAGGACATCGGTCACACGATCTCTGTGAACATCCGATGTCCATCTGAGGCTTCATACGTCACATTAAAACCAAAACACTGAAGCGACTGCTTCAAATCTTTAGCACTAGTGCTGCAGAGTCATGAAACAGATTTAAACTTTTATGATAAAAGCTTGAAATTAGGCATGAAAAAAAAACTATTTTTTTGTGCAGAGGTAAAAGTGTTTTAATATCATAAATGTAAGGATTTGAATGTCTTGCGAGGTTGTGATTTGAAAACAGTGTCTTGGCTTGAAACATTTCATGGATTTTGACACCATTGAAAGTTTGACAATGACATAACTACCGTATAACTACTCATCATGTTTTCACAATGCTGTGCGCATGTGATACCAACGCAATAACATCAGCTTCTGCCACAACATTAAACTTATGCATTTGGCTGAGCCATTCTGATTTTATGAGGAAAAAGCTGTTTTTCACAAACAAAGATCAACCACACTGAAAAAAACTATACTATGGATACAATTGTTTCAGTCATGTTTGTGACTGCTATATATGCAGATGACCACTAGATGTCGCCAGTTTGAGGATGCAGTGATTGAGAATGATGGGTCACTGTGGTGAGCCCAGAAGAGGGAACAGCTGAAAGAAGAAGAAAGCTTCATACTCACAGCTTTAGTTTAATAAAGAAAAATAAAAGGGAAACAGGCGACGTGGAACAATAAACTGAACACTAGAGCTGACAGAGGACGAGGAACTAACAATGAACAAACGCAAACCAGAGAGGTGAGTGCTGATTACTGCGTGAGGACAGCTGGGTGTGCTGCGTGAGTAACCACATTATCTGAGGGAAACAACGACTACAATAACACAAAATCCTGTCAGATTAAACATCCAGAAACACAACAACTAAATCACGAAGAGGAAAAAGTGCACGGCAGCATCAAACTCCACAGAAACCCTCAACTGTGTTTTTTTTTAACGTCCAGAGGACCAGACTTAGCTTTTTTAGATTTTTCTACCTGGATTATTGCATGCATCAGGGTACCTCAACTGTGCTGTTTTTACAAACTCACTGACTCAAGTTTCCTTTAAAGGGGACCAAATATGCAAAATTCACTTTTTAATGTTTTTTTTACTCAACTTTGGTTATGTATTTCTTAAAAAAACAGTCCTAGGACCAAACAAATGCACCCAGTGGTATATTTACTCTAAGTATAGTTATTTTTCAGGGATATTAATGTCTCAATTTCAAATCCTGGCGCTTGTGATGTCACAAGCCGTAGGACAACCCATCCCAACCTGAGTCCAGCCCATCACCTAGCAACCCCTGGTGAGGCTCCACCCACTTCAGTATAAAAGACGTGACGGTTGTTTTTCCTGATTTCATCTCTTCTTTTGTTTAAATTTTCTTAATTTCATGTGTACAGCACTTTGTTGCAGCTGTGGTTGTTTTAAATGGCTTTATAAATAAAGTATAATTGTTATTTTTACGTTTTATTTCAATTTTTTAGCATAGCGATCGCTCCCAACGTGCAGCCGGCAGACATAAAACGAGCGGATCACCGCAGCCTGACCATGCAACGAGCGGAGCCAAGCGGGCGGGGATTGGAAATTCCGGCATCTGCGGCGGGGAGCTGCTGGCTTTTGAGGACCGTGCGTCCGATCAGAGGTTGCCTCATACGGATAAATTATATGGAAACGCTCTGTGAACTTTGTGTATGTGTCTGGACTGGAGCAGCAGCCGCGGATCGCTCAGCGATCGCCCCCAAAGCGCCGCATGCAACGAGCGGAGCTAAGCGGACGGTGTGCCGGAGGAGGAATGAGCTAACATTAGCCTCGGATTCGGGTGGGCTAATGCTAGCAGGTGCAGCTAATGGTGGCGCGCGCAGACGGCTTTCGGTAAGTTATCTTAAGCTAGCACTAGCCATTTCTAAAGTGCAAGAAATGCAAACATAATCCCTTTGGAGGGCGGAGTTAATGTAAACAGATTTTTGAAGGGCGTGGCCTTCAGAGCTCATTATCATAAACCGGTCGTTCTGAACGGAAGTGAGAAAAGGCAGAACTAGAAAGGGGATATTTTATTATCTAAGAATTATTTTGTGTATTAAATTGAATGAACATGGTCTGGATAGCCCACAGACATACCATAAAAATTTATAGGACCTATAATTAGTCCCATTTAAATCACCACATCGCCAATAAATTCACACAAAATCACTTTAAAACACAACAAAAACTCTTGTTTACCGTATTTTTCGGAGTATAGGTCGCACCCGAGTATAGGTCGCACCAGAGCCATATAAAGTGAGAGTTGCGACACTTCCATTGAGTTCCGTTGTAAGAATGGAATGCGGAAGTCACGTGGGTCATGGAGGGGGCGATTTGTTCCATGGCTGTTTTACAGTCTGACTCTGCCTGCAGTAGCGCTCCGTCGCCGCCAGAGGGCGCAGCTCCACAAGGTTTCCATAGCCGTTGTTTGGAACGATTGACCGCCTATCGGCGACTTCAAAGAGTGTCAGAACTCTCTATATATACGGCTCTGGGTCGCACCATCCAATTATTGCCAAAGAATTGGGAAAATCTATATATAGGTTGCACCTGAGTATAGGTCGCACCTACGTCAAAATGTGGACCGTGTTTAGCTCTGCTGCAAATGTCTCTTCCACAGGAGCGCACAGCAAGGCTTTTAAGAAGATTAACACTTAAAAACAATTAATTGTTTGATAAAAAATTATAGCAAATATGTGTCTGAGCTGAACTTTTCTTTAATAAATGAATAATTTTAGCAGGATAAACACCTAAAAAATATATTTGTTAGCTGACATTATTGTAAGAGTGTGTCTCAGTTTAATTTTTGTTAATAAATGATTACAAATCAGCTTATTTTATAAAAAGCCATATATAGGTCGCACCTGAGTATAGGTCGCAGGGCATGCAAAAATGATAAAAAGGTGCGACCTATACTCCAAAAAATACGGTAACTTTAAAATATGTGACTATAAATGACTAATAAGTATGACTAAAAGTGTTTGAATCATTGTGAAGATGATTTATTTTTTAAGGAGCTGATACATTCAACGGTCGTTCATAATTTTGATGGAAGGATGAAAACAGCAGATTTATAAAAATGAACAAAAAATAGATTAAAGGCAGGTCATGTAAAAGGTGGTGGCGGTGTCATGGACTCACAGCGGGAGCGGATGTAGCACTGGTTGCAGTTGAGGAGGCCGTTTCTGATCCGGACGTCTGTCCCCGTGGTTGTGTCCCCTAACAGTCCCTTACACACCCCACACTGAGAGACGAGACACACAGACAGGACAGGACATTATTCATTCAACCTTTATTTCATCAGGTTAATCTCACTGAGCCTCGAGGACTCATTTACAAGAGAGACCTGCTACAAACTAAAGAATGATGACAACAAACAAAGTATTAAAGTGTAACTCACCTCAAAATTAACTTTTTTTAGCTGATAAACTCCCTAGAATGTGTCTAAAATGTTGTATAGCACTATGTCTGTGTTAATTTTCATATATTTGTGCGTATTAGTTTAAATCGGCAATATTTGGTCTATAAACGTGTTTACGGTAACCCTATGGGTTGAACAGAGGGATTGCGCCTTGATTTTCTTATTGGTCTAGGATTCTCACTGTGATGTGTCTTGTACACTCTGACGTCACGGACGTGGTTCAAGCAGAGCCAATCCCCTGCAGAGATGAGAAGGTCCTCGCTGCAGTTCATACCTTATATGGAAGTGGTACATTGCACTCTGGAAAAGTACTGCAACAACGCATATCGTTTTTGGAATGGCACTAGTTATTTGTATATTTTAACTTAGGAATACTTTTCACTTCATCAAAACTATTTGGTTGTATTTGTTTTCTTATTGTGCGATGGACGAGTGATGCATCAATGCCAAGTTGGGGCAGTGGTGGAGGTACAGGTTTGGGATCCGACAGACCCAGGTTCAATCCCTGGTCACAGCATATCTTGTATTATGTTCATTTTTTCTTTTAACGCCTTTTGTTTTGGATAGATCGGGTGAGAATAGACAAATACATCTACATAATTATTCTTTGTTGTTGCTTGTTGTTTATTACTTGTGTAATTTTAACATTCAGAAACACTAACGGTCTCTCGTCCTGGCCACACCTCCTCGCTCAATCCCCACCCGCCTCCCCCTCCTTTAGGCGGTGTCTGTTGACACTCCCACTTTGTTGCATTTTTTGAAATTTGTCTTGGGGGCGGAGCTACCGTTTCAGAGTGGGGTGAGTCGCTCAAGTATCAAAACATTATAAGGTAGATGTAGAAAATCAGAAACAGGAACATATCTGATTTGGTTTTTGCCAGGATTCCAACAGATTCTTAAAGCCATTTAGAGAAGTCAAGGTTATTATTCAGATTATTCAGTTGTCAGATGGTTTAAACCCTAAAGGAGAAACATCTTGAACACTTCCTCTCTTGTAGAAACAACTTCCAGTTTCTGTCCATGAGGCTGACACATTGTCCAGATTTAAGACTGAGCTGACATCTTCCCTTTTTGATAAATCCTATAGTTAGGGTGGGTTTGGGTTTCCTGAGCGGTCCCTTTAGTCCTGCTGCTAGTCTCAGACTGCTGGAGGACAAACTGACATGTCCTCTCTGTGCTGCTGTTTTTACATGCTCTACTACGTATTTTTAATTATTTATATCTTAACATGTTTTTATCTTTCCTCCAATAGAAAGCTCACCTGGACCTGCCATTGTGTATCTGTTCCTAATTCCTGTCCTCTCAAACCAGCCGGTCAAAGCAGATGGACGCTCGTCCCGAGCCTCGTTCTGCTGGAGGTTTATTCCTGTTAAAATGGAGTTTTTCCTTTCCACTGTCTCCTCTGTGCTTGCTCAGGATGGGAGACTGTGATGAAGTGAAGATTCCACACAACCTGCTGCTTATCATCCAAGGCAGAAACCCAGACGAGTCTCTGCAAGTGTCTGAGGTCGTGATCAGAAACTCAAAAAACAATCAAGGTGTGGATGGCAAAAGGTTTTAATTCAAAGTTGTTATTGAGGGGATATACAGTATGAACAATATAAGTCTCTTATGTAAATATATTGTGAAAAATACCTCGCTACTTTGAATATTTTTCAGAAAATTAGAATTTATTCTCTCAGAAAATGCTTCAGGGAGCAAAGTCTCAAAACACAAAATATTTTTATGTATATATCCAGATTGGTAAAGTGCGTATTTAAACTATGGTTAACACAGAATGCTGGAGGAACATTGTAGCCTCTGGATTTAAACAGTTTTTCAGCTTCTGCATGCAAAATCTGAAAAGAAAAACTTTGCAAGGATAACAGCCTAAAATTGAAGCAACCTTTAAACTGTAATAACTAAGTGAAATAATGTGCTTTTAACGACTGCATCTGAATGAAAGGACAGATCATTGCTGCCGTTTGATTCTAATAAAATGATCCTTTAACCCTCAGCCGTTCATACGTCGATGGATTAAACAGAGAATAACGTTCTGTCATGCACCTTGAGAGGATAAGCCGTAACTCTGCACCAACCTTGAAGCAGTGGATGTGGAAGTAGAGGCTGAGGGTTTCTATTATCATGGCTGCTCCCTTCCCTAATGGCTGCCCACAGCTGGAGCACAGCTTCCTCCCGCTGACAGACCTACAAGAGGCGAGACGCACAAACACAAACATCCCTGTGGGTAAATCCTTATTCTCTTTGCCCTCTTGTTTCCACCGTGCACCTTTTTCTTGTATTCTAGTTGCATTTTAATACATCAAAAGCAAACAGCACTAAAAAATTCTCAATTCTTAAATCATTAACTCGTTTGCAGCAACATCTGTAAAATTTACTCCACGATCAAAGACGTCAATTTTAATTTAAAACTCGTGTTTCTCCTTGACTCAACCTTCCTGGGACTCCATTAACATTCCAGGCGGAGCGGAGCGTTGCTGCTGCAGAGCTACATGTCATGAGATGGGTGGAGGAGATGGGGCAGCAGAACCCCGAGCTGCGGTACCTGCTGGGTGGTGCTGCTGCGGGGGGCTTGGAAGAGCTGCTTCTTATGTGATTGTCAATGGGGCCGCTCCTGGAAATGGACAGCAACATGCAACACGATGATGGCTCACAGATACAGAGTCTCGATTGGCCGACGAGCGACCAATCCACAGACTCGACAGACTCTGGCAGCAGATTTCACCTTATTGTAACTTTGGAGATGTGTTTATACATTTTTACTGAGCATGACTTGAAGGATTTTCTTGAAAGCAAATTATCCTTGCATGCAATTTTCTTATTTCATGGATCAAAGTTACAAAAGGGCAAAAACGGGCAAAGCTCGCCACCTGCTGGCCAATGGTTTAGCAACATTTTAACATTTAAAAAGCGTTTTTAACCAGGGGGGAAATGTAAAAACTGTGGAGGTGAAGATTCTCAGTCGTCCAGGACATGATGAAATCAAAAAAGGCGTTCAATACAGGATCAACTGGACTTTATTTGTTGCAGAAAACGTTTCGACTTCTGTCCAGAAGTCTTTTTCAATTCTGAATGGAAGCTGTGAGAACGAGAAGTTTTATACAGGCTTACAAGTCACGCATATGTTGGTGCGTGACTTGTAAGCCTGTATAAAACTTCTCGTTCTCACAGCTTCCATTCAGAATTGAAAAAGACTTCTGGACAGAAGTCGAAACGTTTTCTGCAACAAATAAAGTCCAGTTGATCCTGTATTGAACGCCTTTTTTGATAAAAACTGTGGAAGCCCATTTCCGCCAGTCTATTTTAAAAAATAGCAAAAATTATCTAAAAAATGTTGAGATACTATCTCAAATTTTTTAGATAGTTTCTCAAAATTTTGAGATACTATCTCAAATTTTTTAGATAGTTTCTCAAAACTTTGAGATGGTATCTCAAATTTTTGAGATAACATTTTGAAATATGCCAACATTTTGAGATACTATCTCAAATTTTTTAGATAGTTTCTCAAAGAATTGAGATAGTATCTCAAACTAATTTGTTAAAAAAAATTATATGAAATAGCGTAATGGATATTGTATGAGTTAGAAAATTAGAAAGAGTTTTTCATTTTGTACTGTTACTGGAAGATTATTATTGTTTGAACAAAGGGGCAGATATAATAAGATTTTTTTCGACTTTCTGCTACCTTTAATTTTTTTTATATTTTGTACATTATCATTTATGGGATTGTTTTGTATTGTGTTTTTTGAAAAAGAAAGAAAAAAAGAACAAATTTAATAAACATAAACATAAATTTTTGCGATAGTATCTCAAAAATTTAAATTTGAGATACTATGTCAAAAATTTGAGATATGTCAACATTTTGAGATACTATCTCATTATTTTAAGATGATTTTTGCTATTTTTTCAAATAGACTGGCAGAAATGGGCTTCCATAAAATACAATTAAATGAGAGGAAAGAAGAAAAAAAGATCTAAACAGACAAAGGAAAATTAACATGTTAAAATGAAGCGATGTTTGCAGCGATGCATGAATGAGGAAACATCTTCCAGACACAATCGTGGCGATTCACACACCTTCGCTCTCCTGCAGACCGACTCGTTCGGCTGCTGTCGGCTGGAGGCTCTTGGTGGTCCTTGGCTGGAGTTGTTGAAGATTTGTTCGTTGGTGGAGGAAGCTTTTGGCCGTTGTGAACGCCGTGATTCTCTGTCTGGCTGCTGGCCTGACTCACCAAACTGAGGACAGAAACATGAAACATGCTTTATTCTCATAAAACACGTCAAACGTTGCTTCAGGGAGTGTAAAACAGTCATCGTCAGCTGAATTTAACAAAATAAAACTGTATGAGCCTCTGGTTTAATTTGTAAAATGAACCATTCACTTTTCGGTCTTCGTTGCAAACACAAAGAAGAAGTCGGTTGACTTTGTATTTCAACACCTAATATCAAATGATGTACTGTATTAATATGAAGTGAAATCAAGTTATTTAACCAACAGTTTGTCTTAAACAACTATGCCAGAAAAATGATATTCACTTCAACATTTGGTGAAACTGGATTAAACATGAACTGTAGAGCTTTAATAGTGACATGATGTATAAATATCTGTAGTTTGACGGACTCGACCCAGCCTGCCTGCTCAGTTTCAGCTCCTTTCCAAACTGTTGGAGCAGCTTTCACTTTGGACCCATCACCAAACTAAACTCGGCTCTTATAAGACGAAAACTGCACTCTCATGTGCAGCAAGTGTGTAATACATGTGAACAAGCAACTAGAGCTTATGTGGTAACTGTGAGCATGAGTGGGCATGGTGCGTGCCAGAGGTGTCCGGACTTTTTCATCATGAGCTCCTTTTCAAATGACCAAGTCAAAGTGATCTAGCTGCCATAAAACCCTGTTTAAATGAGAACAACCTCTGGAAACTTTTATGTTTTTACAATGTTTTTTGGGCGGGTAATAAACAAAAAGTGAGCGGGTTTACACAAAAACACTGTAGTTTCCATATCAGTCGGGTTGCCAGATAAGGAATGATTTACTATAGTACTGTGGCTTTAAAATGATAATATTTTTAAGTAAACTGTCATATGTGCGGAGTAAAGATATTCTAAATGATGAGGTGTGTGTTGTTGAACATGTGCAAATAAGACATTTTAAATGTATCTGGAAACCCTGATGCTCAGCAGCATTCATTGTGCATGAAGCGTCTGCATAACAGTTAGATGTATCTGGCAACCCTGATGCTCAGCTGCATTCATCGTGCATGCAGCGTCTCAGTTAGTCCAAACTGGTGAACACACCAATGTCTCTTTGGAGCCTGGAGTTTAGTTACATGCCGAAAAAGGCTGAGCAGCACAAAAACACTCTGCCGCTTATTACAACCGTTATTTATTATGACTGTTATTTATTATGACTGTTATTTATTATGACTGTTGTTATTTATTATGACTGTTGTTATTTATTATGACAGTTAGTCCAAACTGGTGAACACACCAACGTCTCTTTGGAGCCTGGAGTTTAGTTACATGCCGAAAAAGGCTGAGCAGCACAAAAACACTCTGCCGCTTATTACAACCGTTATTTATTATGACTGTTATTTATTATGACTGTTGTTATTTATTATGACTGTTGTTATTTATTATGACTGTTGTTATTTATTATGACTGTTGTTATTTATTATGACTGTTGTTAGTGCAGAAAAACTTTGGGACTGCAGCAACTGGAGTGTGCACGTGCCACTTCACACTTAGTGGATTTCACACCTCTGTGGGAGGTTCCCCTGAGGCCTTCAGTTTCAGAGAGAACGAGGCTTTGTCTGTAAATGAACATTTCACGTCGTGTAAACGGGGCCTAAGACTGGCTGCCCTGTCTGTGTCAGAGATGGATGATTTAATACCATATGGATGATTTAATACCATATGGATGATTTAAATACCATATGGATGATTTAATACCATATGTATGATTTAATACCATACGGATGATTTAATACCATATGGATGATTTAATACCATATGTGAATTAAAACCATATGTATGATTTACCCCACCCTGGGCTGCCACCTTACCGTGGTGGAGGGGTTTGAGTGTCCCAATGATCCTAGGAGCTATGCTGTCAGGGGCTTCATGCCCCTAGTAGGGTCACCCAAGGCAGACAGGTCCTAGGTGAGGGACCAGACAAAGTGCAGCCCAAAGACCCCTTATGATGAGTCAAATCACTGGAAACAATGTTCCCTCGCCCGGACGCGGGTCACCGGGGCCCCACTCTGGAGCCAGGCCCGGAGGAGGGGCACGTTGGCGAGCGCCTGGTGGCCGGGCTTTTACCCATGGAGCTCGGCCGGGCACAGCCCGAAGAGGAGACGTGGGTCCCCCTTCCCATGGGCTCACCACCTGTGGGAGGGGCCAAAGGGGTCGGGTGCATTGTGGGATGGGTGGTGGCCGAGGGCGGGGACCCTGGCGGTCTGATCCTCGGCTACAGAAGCTGGCCATTGGGACATGGAATGTCACCTCTCTGGTGGGGAAGGAGCCTGAGCTAGTGTGTGAGGTTGAGAGGTTCCGGCTAGAAATAGTCGGACTCACCTCAACGCATGGCTCTGGCTCTGGAACCAGTTTCCTTGAGAGGGGTTGGACACTCTTCCACTCTGGAGTTGCCCCTGGTGAGAGGCGCCGAGCAGGAGTGGGCATACTTGTTGCCCCCCATCTTGGTGCCTGTACGTTGGGGTTCACCCCGGTGAACGAGAGGGTAGCCTCCCTTCGCCTACGTGTGGGGGGACGGGCTCTGACTGTTGTTTGTGCCTATGCGCCAAACGGCAGCGCAGATTACCCACCCTTTTTGGAGTCCTTGGAGGGGGTATTGGAGAGTGCGCCTCCTGGGGACTCCCTTGTTCTACTGGGGGACTTCAACGCTCACGTGGGCAATGACAGTGAGACCTGGAGGGGTGTGGTTGGGAGGAACGGCCCCCCTGATCTGAACCCAGAGTGGTGTTCTGTTATTGGACTTCTGTGCTCGTCATGGATTGTCCATAACGAACACCATGTTCAGGCATAAGGGTGTCCATATGTGCTCTTGGCACCAGGACACCCTAGGTCGCAGTTCGATGATCGACTTTGTTGTCGTCTCATCTGATCTGCGGCCGCATGTCCTGGACACTCGGGTGAAGAGAGGGGCGGAGCTGTCAACTGACCACTACCTGGTGGTGAGTTGGCTCCGATGGTGGGGGAGGATGCCGGTCAGACCTGGCAGACCCAAACGTATTGTGAGGGTCTGCTGGGAACGTCTGGCAGAGTCTCCCGTAAGACGGAGCTTTAACTCCCACCTCCGGGAGAGCTTTGAACACGTTCCGAGGGAGGCGGGGGACATTGAGTCCGAGTGGGCCATGTTCCGCGCCTCTATTGTCGAGGCAGCTTATCAGAGTTGTGGCCGCAAGGTTGTTGGTGCCTGTCGTGGTGGCAACCCTCGAACCCGGTGGTGGACACCGGCGGTGAGGGATGCTGTCAAGCTGAAGAAGGAGTCCTATTGGGCCTTTTTGGCCTGTGGGACCCCAGAAGCAGCAGATAGGTACCGACAGTCCAAGCGGCATGCGGCTCGGGTGGTTGCTGAGGCAAAAACTCGGGCGTGGGAGGAGTTCGGAGAGGCCATGGAGAATGACTTCCGTACGGCTTCGAGGCGATTCTGGTCCACCATCCGGCGTCTCAGGGGGGGAAAGCGGTACGCGACCAACACCATTTATGGTGGGGATGGCGTGCTGTTGACCTCAACTCGGGATGTTGTGAGTCGGTGGGCGGAATACTTCGAAGACCTCCTCAATCCTACTGGCACGTCTTCCACTGAGGAAGCGGAGCCTGGGGACTTTGGGTCGGGCTCTCCAATCTCTGGTGCTGAGGTCACCAAGGTGGTTAAAAAGCTCCGCGGTGGCAGGGCTCCGGGGGTGGATGAGATTCGCCCCGAGTTCCTTAGGGCTCTGGATGTTGTGGGGTTGTGTTGGCTTACGCGACTCTGCAATATCGCGTGGACATCGGGGGCAGTTCCCTTGGATTGGCAGACTGGGGTGGTGGTTCCCCTATTCAAAAAGGGGGACCGTAGGGTGTGTTCCAACTATAGGGGGATCACACTCTTAAGCCTCCCTGGTAAGGTCTATTCAGGGGTTCTGGAGAGGAGGGTCCGTCGGATAGTCGAACCTCGGATTCAGGAGGAGCAGTGTGGTTTTCGTCCTGGTCGTGGAACACTAGACCAGCTCTACACCCTCAGCAGGGTCCTGGAGGGCGCGTGGGAGTTTGCCCAACCAGTTTACATGTGCTTTGTGGACTTGGAAAAGGCATTCGACCGCGTCCCTCGGGGGTTCTGTGGGGGGTACTCCGGGAGTATGGGGTACCAGGCCCATTGATATGGGCTGTTAGGTCCCTGTACGACCGGTGTCAGAGCTTGGTCCGCATTGCCGGCAGTAAGTCAGGCTCGTTTCCAGTGAGAGTTGGACTCCGCCAAGGTTGCCCTTTGTCACCGATTCTGTTCATAACTTTTATGGACAGAATTTCTAGGCGCAGCCAAGGTGTTGAGAGGATCCGTTTTGGTGGCCTTAGAATCGCTTCTCTGTTTTTTGCAGATGATGTGGTCCTATTGGCTTCATCAGATCGTGATCTACAGCTTTCACTGGAGCGGTTTGCAGCCGAGTGTGATGCGGCCGGGATGAGGATCAGTTCCTCCAAATCCGAGGCCATGGTCTTGAGCCGGAAAAGGGTAGCATGCCCTCTCCGGGTCGGGGAGGAGGTCCTGCCCCAAGTGGAGGAGTTTAAGTATCTCGGGGTCTTGTTCACGAATGAGGGAAAACTGGAGCGTGAGATCGATAGGCGGATAGGTGCAGCATCCGCAGTGAAGCGGGCGCTGTACCGGTCTGTCGTGGTGAAGAGAGAGCTGAGTCAAAAGGCAAAGCTCTCAATTTACCGATCAATCTACGTTCCCACCCTCATCTATGGTCATGAGCTTTGGGTTGTGACCGAAAGAACGAGATCTCGGATACAAGCGGCTGAAATGAGTTTTCTCCGCAGGGTGTCTGGACTCTCCCTTATGGTGTGGTTACACCGAGCAGCTTTTCAACCTCCAAAGCGTCCAGTTTACATGTAAAGTCAATGGTGGACGCGCTTCCAGCCACGTCGTGGCGTCTGGCATGCGTGTTGAGCGTGCTGGGAAGAGTTTTCCGTGCACGTGAACCGGCTTCAGCCTCCAAACCTCGCATTCAACATGTTGAAGATTTCGCCGTTCAAACTTTCAGACGCAGCTCAACTCTCCCTGATTGGTTGGTGTGTCAACCAATCAGGGAGAGTCGGGGGAGAAGAGAGGGGTTCAGTGGGAGAGTCCCTATGTGACGCGGAAACGAGGGTGCGCGCGCACCATGTGACGTATTGTTTGTGGGGAAAAAAAAGAAAAGACCCGCGAGGTCGTGGACTATGGAAGAGGAACTCATTGTAGCTGTGTGTTCGCGACAATTCCTTCACGACCAGTCAAGTCTGCTCTACAGAGACAGAAATAAAAAGCTCCTCGCCTGGCGGAGTGAGCAGGACTCTGTGCGCAGGACTCTGTATACCGGTAAGCTCCTCCCACACACCCAGCAGCTGTTTCGCGTTCTGGCGTTCATGTTTGAACACGACTGCATTCACAAGTGCGTCCACTTGCGTGCGTGACGAGCGTTTTGGAGGTTGAAAAGCTGTTCGGTGTAACCACACCATTAGAGATAGGGTGAGAAGCTCAGTCATCCGGGAGGGACTCGGAGTAGAGCCGCTGCTTCTCCACATCGAGAGGAGCCAGTTGAGGTGGCTCGGGCATCTGGTTAGGATGCCTCCTGGACGCCTCCCTGGTGAGGTGTTCCGGGCATGTCCCACCGGGAGGAGACCCAGAGGAAGACCCAGGACACGCTGGAGGGACTATGTTTCTCGGCTGGCCTGGGAACGCCTTGGGATTCCCCCAGAGGAGCTGCTCCAAGTGGCTGGGGAGAGGGAAGTCTGGGCCTCCCTACTTAGGCTGCTACCCCCGCGACCCGACCCCGGATAAGCGGAAGAAAATGGATGGATGGATGGATATAATATATATATATGTATATATATATATATATATATATATATATATATATATATATATATATATATATATATAATATATATATAATATATATATA